>OZ024836.1:52584177-52880431 GCA_964016985.1 Anodontia alba
GTGATAATCAGCACGGATTTTCCACAAGCAGTCAAGATTGTTCTCATACTGACCATTTGCATCTGTATCAGGGGCACTAAACCATCCCTGTGCTCCAGTCAATTCCCCGTTGATTTGTGGAGGAGCTTGGGGAAAAAAATCAGTCCTATTAGGAAAACATACCTATCAAAATACACTGATAAATTTTATCATCAAAAATGAAAATTTTCATATAAAAAATTCTGATATTTTTTCATATTTCTGCTCAAAATATAGATTGTGTGTACTCGTTAGAACCGCCTCAGCCTCTAACGAGTACCCACAATCTATGTTTTTGAGCAGAAATAAGAAAAATAATGTATACCCCTGTAAACCCAAGTTTTACTATATAAAAGTTGGGGTTTAAGGGGGTCAAAATTATATAGGTATGTTTTCGTGATGCAATCATCAGCAAATTCAAGATGAAAGATTTTCTGCCATCTATACAAAGAAGACAACTTTTGTGAATTCCTCATTCAAAGGAAAAAATTTGCTTCTATAGAGAATAAATTCTTTCCTTTTAGAGTAGACCCCTTTGGGAAAGAAAGGAATACAATTTTGATAGTTGCCTACCCTGACAATGTATCTAATGCCCTTTAGTTTAACACTTTAATAGCACTCTGGGAAAAACTTTCAGCAGACGACATATGGAAAATATCTTTTCTTATTTTTCTCAGAACACAGGTTTTGAGATTTCTCGCAAACTGTCTCAATTTGTCGCCTGCTGAATCAGCCCAGAGAATGATAAAAGTTAATTGGCGTTCTCCCATTGCAAACCATCTGGCGTCCATCGAATTAAAGTTTGATAACTAAGCTACTTATGATTTGACTCCACTTTTTGTTGTCTGAAAATTCTATTTCTATTCAAGTGTAATGCAAATTGTTATTGAGGATGTATAGCGAATAAAATCTATAAGGTCTTCCTTGGAAACAAACAACGCAGGCATAAAAGAACGAAACCCAGTGTCTCGGTTTCATCAAGACTCGATGTAGTTTGCAGGGCTGACCTATATGCTACTATAGAGTCGTAAACTTACCACGGAATTTACCGATGGTTATATGACTATACTTAGAGCTTTATTCTGTGTTGCGGTATCCCTATATACAACCATTCAGAAACGTTGTATTGCATCACGAAAACATACCTATATAATTTCGACCCCTACCCAGTCAGCTTTCTACGTAAATCTATATCGGGCCGTCATCGGCCCGTCAGGGTAGCTGACGGGCCGATGACGGTCCGATGTAGATTTACGTAGAATGCTAGCTGGGTATAAACCCCACTTTTATATAGTAAAACTGGGGTTTACAGGTGTATACATTATTTTTCTAATTTCTGTTAAAAAACATAGATTTGCATACTCGTTAGAACCGCCTCGCCGAGGCTGTTCTTACGAGTACTTACAATCTATGTTTTGAGCAGAAATATGAAAAATATCAGAGTTTTTATCTGAAAACTTTTAGTATTTGGTGGTGAAATTTTCAATATATTTGAATAGGTGTGTTTTCGTAATGTTGAGAATAGTTGGGACGGCGAGTTATAATTATCATCATTATTTTTACATTGTAAACATGTTACCGTTTGTAACACTTTGTAAACACTGACATACGTCAAGAAAGGGCAGTTGTCAGTGCACAATACTGGTTATGTGCATAATACTAGTTAACCACTTAGAGGACTAAGCCTGCCCAATAAAAGTGTAATTTGGTAAACTGACCGCGCTCGACATGACCCCACTGGGTTGACTGGGCCGTAAACCTCAACACAAACAAACACTGACAAAGGACAGGAAAACCAATATCATTTATGCAAATAGCGTATATTGATATTATCCCTGGTCCTGGTGAACCCGGACATACCCTGCCTTTGCAAATAGTGTAGATCCATATCAGTCGCCGATTTATCTGGATCTTCATTGATTGTCATTCAGTATGTAAATTTGTATCAATAACTTGGATCAAGCAATTTGACTGGCTTAAAATGATTGGCTGAAGATTAGAAGAGGGCGTGACATCTTAATTCATTCAGCATGACAAGGATTAAAATGACATACTATTTGACCAACGAAACGTCTTATATAGGTTACTACTCCGGATGTGTTTTTACTGACTAACAGAATGCCAAAATATGTTGGACAAAACCAAATACATAATGGTTGACGTCGTGAAAAACTCACCATTAACTTGTGTATATGTCGCTGCAAACGATGCAACACTGGCTTTCATCCTGAAGAAGTGCACGTGTAAACTCTTCCCTGTTGATGTTATCGCAGGTGGTGGCGTTGTCCCACAAAATTTGTCATTAAAGCTAGCCAAGTCATCCCTCACCTACAATTCAGAATCAATTATAATGAGGAGAAATATATTAGCCTCTTTCTCTCGACATCTTGAGATAAAGTCGTGATTCTGCAAATCGGATCAACCCCCCGTATCAAAGATGATAATCAAAGGAACTAGCTCCAAATTTCTTCAATATAGTGAACCCTCATTACAACAACAGCATTTGTTTCCAAAGACGTTGCCATTAAAACGAATTTGCTATTTTAAAGAATACTTAATAGGCAGATTGATATGTAAGAAAGGTACTGTTTAATGTTTAATTTACTATTTCTTCATAGTATATATATATATATATATATATATGTGTGTGTGTGTGTGTGTGTGTGTGTGTGTGTGTGTGTGTGTGTGTGTGTGTGTGTGTGTGTGTGTGTTAGGGCCACCTAATTGAGGCGATTCTAACAAATATCCAAAAGATATGTTTTTGAAGTATTAAATACAATATTCTTGCATGATTTGTGACTAACTGTTACCTCTTTAGCGAAGGTTTCGTGACAGTCGAAATGTCATAGTTGTATCGAGTGTCGGTATAAAGAGGGTTGTCTGTAATTGTTCCCTCGATACATCCGGGAACTCTGAAGCAAGGTCCCTCGATATAAAATTGAGGTAAGTGTCGGAGAATTTTATCACTATATATAGATCGATGACTGTTTACTGTCGTGTTAAAGGTTAGAAGTGTTCACCTAAAAATCCGTACTCAGGTTTGTTTGTTTGTGTTGAGGTTTTACTGCCCATTCAACCCAATGGGGTCATGTCGAGTGCGGTCAGTTTACCTAACCACACGTTTACTGGACAGGCTTAGTCCTCTAAGCGGTTAACCAGTATTGTGCAGATTCTTTCGCCAGAAGCTGACAACTGCCCTTCTTGAATCAGCGGAAGGGAGAGAATGACCGTAGAAAATATTTCATGATCAATCTCCACGAAAGAATGTTGCCGACCTCGGCGGGGGTTGAACCCGCGACCTCCTGGTCTCCAGTCGGACGGCGCATCCAACTGAGCCACCGAGGCCAAGGTAAAACATGATTAAATATAGGACCTTTTTGGATATGTTCGTGAAGCATTCGGCAATGCTCACGGAACTGAAATTTCTCAATTTTCTGTCAACACGGAGATATGTGCCTAGATTGCTTCATTGTCCATTAAAACTACAGCCCTGAGAGGCTGAGACCTCCTGCGGCACAAGCCCTCGTGACAAAAAACACGAAGCATTATAAATTAGCTGACAAATACTGGCGTAGAAAATACTGCAGGCGAATAAGAACAAAATTTCCGCACGAGCTAGTTTCATCAGTTCCGTCGACAAAGAGTTAGTTCCACTGAAACCTTACTACCGTTATAGACCATAAGGGCTATCAGCCTAGCTATCCAGCCAATGAGTTTCTTCAGCAATAACGTCATACTTTACTTAACTCTTTCACTGCCAAAGGCGACAATAATAGGCTTTTGCAAACAGCATAGATCCAGATGAGACGGCTCATCATGAGCCGTCTCATCAGGATCTATGCTGTTTGACATTTAGTCTCTCAGCTTTACACATAAACTTCTTTCCAATCGATAATTTGTCTGAACAAACCAGCAAAGCAGACGACAAGTATAGTCTGAAATTTTGGCGCCGAAAGAGTTAAACCGATAGTTTCAATCTGATTGATTGTGTTGGGGTTTAACGACACGTCAACCCTTATGGGTCATTTTGTGTCGTCTCCCAGAGAAAGGGAGAAAAGAGACAGAAGAGATAGCAGGAGAGATGAAAGAGAGGGACAGGGGAGAAAGAGGAACAGGAATGAAAGTGAAGAAACAGAAGAAATGAAAATATCACCTCCCTACCCTTACCTGCTACAAGGATAGCAAGCCTTGCCCAACTGTAAGCCAATACCAGCTGGACACCCCGGTGACATAAGATACATGACACCTTCGCACCACCCGACCACCCCCCAGTTTCAATCTGATGGAGTAGACTAATTACACTTATACCAAGGACCTTTCTCGCCTGAATATACAAGTTCATGACTATATATGTGTATATTGGCTATGTGGCCCCACTGACTTTTGTGTGGGTTTGGTTAACCCAGGATGCAAAGTTTCTTCATGCGGACAACGAAGATTCTGATCAGGCCGCTCCAACTGACCATCAACACAAGAAAAGGTCCCTTATCACATATGCGGGCAGCGGAGGCCTAGATCAGCCTGCACTTGATTGATTGCTGTTCATATTGTTTGCTAAAGCAATTCTGCAGAAAACATAATGGCCCTTTTCACAGTCCCAGATAAAAAGCCCTTTTTCAACAAAGAATATGCTGTACAAAATCGTGCTATGGGTTGTTAGTACTTATGTTATCTACAGCAATGTCCTTTTTCTGCCTTACTGGTTCAATTACGATTACTAGAATCAAGCTTAAACGGGCAAGTGGGGGGTGGGGGGGGGGGGGGATTCTGTACAACTTTAATTATGCTGCCTTCTGAAAAGGGGTCTATACTACTGTAGCAAATTCTTTCATTTCAGAGTAACCCATTTTAAGATGAGAACTGGTGAAGAGTAAAACAAACATGAAGTCACAAAAGTTGTCTCCCTTGTCAAAACTGATGACCAATCTACTGAGTGTATCAAGTTGCCTTAAATTCAAAGAAACGCGGTCATCACCATGGCTGCGTCAAGTTTACCGAAACGTTCGCAATTACTCGAAAACTATTGCAAACGTTCCGTTCATTTGTGAGAGTTTTCGGCGGACAGTAGTGAATATCCGCGAACTATTCTCAAGCTGTCTTTTAGCACAACCAAACTGCATTACGAAAACACACCTCTTCAAATATATTGAAAATCTGACCACCAAAAACTGAAAGTTTTCAGATAAATTCTGATATTTTCCTATTTCTGCTCAAAACATAGATTGTGGGAACTCGTTAGAACCGCCTAGGCGAGGCGGTTTTAACGAGTATCCTTAATGTATGTTTTTGAGCAGAAACAAGGAAAATAATGTGTACCCCTGTAAAGCCCAGTTTTACAATATAAAAGTGTGGTTTAAGGGGATCAAAATTATATAGGCATGTTATAGTGATAAGTTGTATTTTAGCACAACAAAAAATGTGCCAATGCGAATATTTTTGTATGCTTGTTCATAACGAATAAGAAAAGGAAATGCTAACTGTTTGGATACTATGCATTCGGTCCTTATAAAATTAATTCATATAATTTATTCGCTCTAGCATCAAGTCTCGTCAACGAGAATAATGACAACTTTCCAATTTGATGTCATACAAGACAACGGGTTTACAATAACCATTCAGAAGATGTAAAATACGGTCAAATCTCGATAGCTCGAACACCGATGGCTCGTTTACCATGGCTAATTCGAACTCGTTTTTGAGTCCCTACGAAATTCTTCAGATAGCTTATCAAAACAAATATTTAAGGAAATGTTCTTATTTTATATAATTGTATGTTGTGTGTACTCATTAGAATCGCCTCTCTTCGAGGCGATTCTAATGAGTACACACAACATACAATTATTGTGTAGAAGATCGATAGGATTCCCAGAATTAGCGATATTTGCTTCCCGACCTGGCGCCATGATTAACCTTCATTGGCTCGAACTACCCATGGCTCGAACACTTTCCATGGTCCCAAAGGTGTTCGAGCCATTGAAGTTCGACTGTAGTTTTCGGAAAATTCTTATGAGTGATTTGCTTTATTAAACGCAGCCCAGAAAACGACTCACCTGAACATACTCATAAGAGCAGTATAAAGTAAAGCGAATGTCTATTTCAAGAATGCGAAGTTCCACTACTTTATTAGCAGTTGCAGTTATAGTCCAGTAGCAGCTAGCTTCAACCCTTGAATTACCAAAGATCGGTTTCAACGAGCCTTGCAAGTCTCTCAAGATGCCTCCACAATGGTTGCTTAGGCCTAAAAAAAGTTGAAAAGTTTACAATTTGACCCATTGTTGTCCTTAGAAATTGCATACCTTTCTGCAGATTTCTGAAGCCCATATTTTAAAGCTTTGCATTCTGAGTAAAAAATTCAACAGATGACATTTTGAAATACTTTTTCTTACTTTTCCCAGAAAAAAAGGCTTTAATGTATCCTGCAAACTTTCTCAGATAGGCTTTGATATTTCATGCAAGGAGACAGTTTGCATGAAATATCAAAACCTGTTTTCTGTGAAAAATAAGAAAAATATCACGAATTTTCGTCTGCTGAATTTGCCCATAGAGTGGTTAAGGTTAAAGTCAAATTTTACAGTTGTCCCTCTTTAAATTTCATTACTAAAACATGCTTTTTCAGATGATATGTACTATGTATTCAACCAAACACTGGTTTTCATGCGCCTTCCAAGTCCCTCAAGAATTCTCCACAATGGCTGCTGAGGCTAAAAAATTTTAGGATATTTAAATATTTTATAGGAGATATATATTTCCTATTGTTTTCTTTAGATATTTCATATATTTCTGCAAGAATTCTGGGGCGAATATTTTCAACGCTTAGCATTCTGTGTGAAACTTTCAACAGACTACATTTTGAAGTATATTACTTATTTTTCAACAGAAAATAGGCTTGAACACTTCATGCAAATAGTCTCCTGAGGAGACAAAACCTATTTCTCTGAGAGAAGAAAGAATAGTTATGTGAATTTGTCGTCTGCTGAGTTTGTCCATAGAGCGGCGAAGGGTTAATCACCAGGTTTAGCTGTGCAGAAACCCCTCTGTGAGTGTCAATACTAAAACCTGCTGGGCAGGTAATATGTAACTAGCTTATCCATATATTGCCAAAGCCTTTTTTCTGGGAAAAAAAACAACAACAACAAAATATCACCAATTTGACGTCTGCTTAAATTTTCCCATAACGTGGCGATTGTTGTTAACTCTTCCAAAAAAAAAAAAAAAGATTTTTTTTTTCAATTCGGCAGACCAAAACAAATATTTGTGCAACCAATACAGATCCAGATGAGCCGTCTCATCCAGATCTATACTGTTTGCCATTCTGTTGCAGCAGTAGAATCGTCCAAATTCAAGGGCGGAAGAGTCCATTACAGAAACACGGGTATAAAGGGTTAAATTTGTTTGAAAGATTATAGGTATAGTAAATAACTTCTGAGGTTTTTAAAATGCCTGACACAGATCTATTAAGAGACCGCGGCCAGACCAATAATATAACATGTATTCCAGCAATGCTTTCTTCTTTCATTTTCAAGGTAATTACCCTACCACACAAGCGTGTATATATATATATATATATATATATATATATATATATATATATATATATATATATATATATATATATACAGTCGACTCTCGTTATCTCGAATTCCAAGGGACTCTCTGAAATACTTCGAGATATCCGTAGTTCGACATATCAGGTTTGCAGAATTGTGGAAAAAATAATTTGATTAACCACATTTAACAAACTGATAGGTAACTGGACTTTTGAAGTTAGAGATATATTGAAAATATTGTGGAAAAGAGGAGAAATTGCTCCTTAGGAGCAATTTCTCCTCTTTTCTACAATATTTTCCATCTGTTGTTAGGTTTTCATGTATAGGCAGGGACCAGATTTTCACTTCGAGATAAGCGGTTATTCGAGATAAGCGGGGTCGAGATAACGAGAGTCAACTGTATATATATTGCAGAATTGCCTCAACAATACATTCTGACAAACTCTGACATTAACAAACATGTAAATTCAAATTCAAAGCATGTCATAGTGGTCTCCTAGAATCAGAATCAGAATCAGACTTTATACTAGTGATTAGTCTAATGACATTCATTCACCAGGACCTGTGATATGGGAAGTTAGTCCCTAGCTCCCACCAGAGAGGTAAACCTAGCCACACCATCCTCTGCTCCTTCAGCAGGGGTAATGATCAAATCTGGAAGGGCATTCCAATCTCTGGTTCTTTTAGAGAAGAATAAGCCCTTATAAATGCCAGTCCTTGTAATGGGGGTCTGAAAAGTCAATGAGTGATGATTTCTACTGCACCTGATTGGGGGTGGGGGGTGAGGATAAGATCATCTGTTGGAATACTGGCAGCACCTTTTAGACCTTGAATGTGTATCAACTCAATAAATTCAAGTTTTGTATTTGTTACAAAGCATCAATTCAAGGTCACCATCGAATAATCTCGGGAAACCGAAGTCTCGTTTAATACTATACTGAAAGGAAAAAGAAACGCAGGGTAGAGTTTTATCCTTCTTATTTTAACCATTTTTTACGGTGTTTACTATAGCCATACACTTTTACAGATTGTCCTGTGAATGTGAACCGCGGGTAAACGAGTCTTTGGTCGATGTGCTATCTACCCAGTGTGTGAAATCATTCAACCCTGCACTACACAGTGCATTGCACGGACAATACGGAAAGCCAAAATTTCGTGCAAAACAAGCATGTTTAAACCTTCAGCACAAAATTTCCTCACACCATTTGGTACACTTCAACGATACACAACGGTCTTTGATTCTTTTATCGATTTTTCTTTTCATTTTTACGCTACTTTGAGTTTTTTTTCAATCATGATACGATTGACTGATGTTCAGAGGGGTAGGGCAATTGCGTTGCTGATGCAGGGTCAAAGGCAACAGCAAGTTGCCAATCATTTTGGGGTTAACGTCTCAACAATTGAACGTCTTGTTAGACGTTTAAGGGAGACAGGGCATTTAGCAGACCGACCGCGGTCTGGGCGTCCACACGTGACGTCGCGACGTCAAGACAGGACAATCCGTCTGGCACATTTGCGGAATCGTCAACTCACTGCTACCGAAACTGCCCTTAATACAGTAGGTTCGCATAATCGACAAATTTCTCCGAAGACTGTTGGAAGTCGATTGCGTGAGATTGGTCTTCGAGCTCGTCGTCCATACGTTGGTCTGCCTCTGACCCAGGCACGTAAATTGCGTCGTATGGCGTGGTTGACGGCGCATGCGCCCAGGCTATATCCGATGAGGCAGTGGAGACGAGTTCTTTTTACGGACGAGTCTAGGTTCACTATCGCGCAGATGGTCGACGTCGTGTATACCGACGTCGCGGAGAACGCTTTGCCGACGCCTGTGTTGTCGAACGGGATCGGTTTGGGGGTGGCTCCGTTATGGTCTGGGGAGGCGTTGCTCACGGGATAAAATCACAGTTGATTATTGTTGCGGGCAATATGACCGCAGTAAGGTATAGGGATGAGATCTTGCGTCCTGTTGCAGTCCCGGTTGTGCAACAACGTAATCTGATTCTGCAGCAGGACAATGCCCGACCACATGTTGCCCGAGTTTGTCAGGATTTCCTTGCAAACAATAACATCGCACCACTGGCATGGCCACCGCACAGTCCAAATTTGACCCCAATAGAGCACATGTGGGATGAGCTGGACAGAAGGGTTAGGAAGCGCCGAAATCCCCCGCAACTCTCGCACAACTAAGGAATGCGTTGATCGATGAATGGAATAACATCCCGATGCGAACTGTCAATGCTTTGGTTAACTCTATCCAAAGGAGAATTAGGGCAGCAACGGCAGCAAGAGGGGAGCACACCCGATATTGATTTTCAGTTTGATTTTCAGTCAAGATTTGGGGGGTAGTTACCAATGAACTTCAATAATTCGAGACTTGTTGATCACAAACCAATGAAATTTGGAACTTTTGTTCCATACATGTACCGTTTTGTAATCGTAGTAAAATATTTAACAAACTTTTTCAAACTTGAATGAAATTTAGGAATAAAATTTACCCTGCGTTTCTTTTTCCTTTCAGTATATATTAAGACAGCCAATCAGATCGTGCTTTTGGTTTGGTTTACAAAGCGAAACAATTGTTGTTAGGGAAATCCTTTGATTCAACTTTTATCGTGTGTATTTTAAAAAATCTTTACAAAATGATCTTCAAGTTCACGCTAAAATCAAGTTTCGAAAATCAAAGAAAACCTCCCCTGTTTAGAATAACAATTTGATAGAAATAATGTTGTACCTTTCGCGAAGGCGCTTTAGTAAGAAAGGATAAATGCCTATCTGGCGGGACTGAGAGGAAAATCAAATAAGATAAAATTATGACGGGCTTTTAGTAAAAGTTCTCAACGTTAAAGGGAAAATAAAGTTTTGTTTACTTTGTTTCAAGCATGTTTAGGACGCTAATTCAGACAAAAGAACAGTTTAGAAACTGGCAACAAACTTGGGGTGTTCAGAATATTTCCGGAAAAGTGTATAAAAATTAATAGAGCACACGAATTTTTAATGATAGTTTTCGGGTTTGTAGAAACATGTATTTTAAGTGAAATAAGTAAAATGTAACGTTAAATATTTTCTATAAACAAAATGATAGTATCTATGGCAATCAAATCCAGCTAGGTCAGGATGAGAGAGTGAGGTTGACTGCGCGCCTCTCCCTCACTTTAATCCAGTTCACAGCGCATGTCATCTTAATCAGCAACACAAATTCACAGCAAGCGCATATATGCAAATCATAAATCTATGGCAACCACACCTACTCAAAACCGGCCCATTTAGTAGCGATTTCTGGACAAATACACTTTAATCAAAGGTCTGTAATTATGTCATTTGCAAAGCTATTCTCACCAAATTTACTGTAAATTTAGCGTCATCATGTGGCGTGACGTAAGAGACGTCATTAATTATTGTGACGTCATTTGACGTTCTGGTGGCATTTTTGTTTTGAAAGGTGGGTAAAAATGACGACGTAGCAGAGATCAGCGATAAAAGTTTGTGTTTTAAATGGAATTTCAAGGAAAGATACCATGCGAATGTGCGAAAAAGCTTACGGGATAAGAGCCACGAAGAAATCGCTGGTATATGAGTGGTATAGACGTTTTAAAACCGGTCAGGAGAGCACCAACGATGAACCACGGAGCGGTCGGCCAGCGTCATTAACGTCACGTCACATCACAGAAATCAGAGAACTGCTTGAGCTTGACCGCCGCAGTACGATTCGCGAAATTAGGGGCGTGTTGCATAAGGAAAGCGCTTTTAGATAGCGCTGTGTAGCGATTTGTTCTTGCTATGCAACGGTCCGTTTGATGGGAGCGCTTTTTAAAATGTCTGCCAAAATGAAACGATTTTCAAACTGGGAATTTCTCGTAAAAAGCCAGCGGTGCTTGCTTCAGCGATTGGTTTTGTGTTCTATGGTCATTTATGCACAATGCACTTCGTCCAAGAACAAGAACAACAACAAAAAACATTTAATTTCTTAAAACGGGCACTGACTGATCTGATTACGTCGGGCGCCGCCATTTTGTTTTGTCTGGTTGCTATGCAACGTTCTGTTTCAGACAGCGAGTCAGCTCCAAATACAGTTACAAAGCGCCACAAATCGCTTTTTGGTAACGTACCGTTGCATAGCGAAGCGCTCCGAAGCGCTCTGTAACGCTCGCCTTATGCAACTCATCCCAGTTACGAAGTTGATTGCAGCATTGGCACTGTTCACGATATTTTATACCATAAACTTAATCTGAGGGGTGGGGGGACAGGGCGGGGTTGTGCTAGATGGATTCCGAAAATGTTGTCTGAGTATTAGAAGAAGCAGAGAATTGCGTGTTGTCGGCGACAAGTGGAACGTTTTGAGCGAGAAGGTGATGAACAAGCGGAACGTTTTGAGCGAGGTGATGAATTTCTTAGGCGCATAATAACAACTGATAAAACTTGGATAAGTTTGTATGAGCCGGAAACAAAAAAACAGTCAGCCATGTGGAAAACACCTGGATCACCATCCCCAAAGAAGTTCAAAGTTAGCCCCTCGAAGAAGAAGCAAATATCCATCGTTTTGTTTGACGCCGATGGCGTTATCCTTAGTCTCGCGGTTCCTCATGGACAGACGATCACTGCGTTATATTACTCAAAGGTAAAACAGATTGAAATATTTATGTACTCTTTCATTGTAATAGCTTATAAAACTATTCTTTTTGAAATAGATAAATGGGATATAAGAATAGTTAAAATGACATTTGTTTTGTTAACAGGTGCTGAATCGAGACTTCTTGAAAGCAATGTGGAAGAAGTGCGCAGTGGAACTTCCGACCATGATTCTCCATCAGGACAATGCACCCGCTCATCGTGCAGCAGCTACATAGGAAATCATCAGCAAGCGTTAGTTTGAAGTTCTAGAGCATCCCCCATATAGTCCGGATTTAGCAATATGCTATTTCTTCCTCTTCCCGGCGATGAGACAAGTACTCAGCGGAAAACAGTTCGACGACATTAATAACCTTCTCATAGCGTCAAGTTGCAATCTCCTCACTTCGAAGAAAAGTTACAGTAATGCGTTTACAGCATGGGTGAAGAGATGTGAAAAGTGTATCTCTTTTGGCGGGGAATCCTTTTAAAAAGACTAATAAAGAAATCTAAACGACTAATGAAAAAAAAAACTATCAGTTGTAAGTAACGTCGGTGACGTTAAAATGACGTTGGGCTGGTTTTACGATGGTGGGTCTAATCGACTTGAAATAATCAACTTGAAATATTTATTTTAATTGTAAATTTTATTATGCATTGTAGTATATACTCTAAATCAGACTTGTTTATTGTATTGCTGAACAAAATTCCATGTAAATATATCGAACAGTAAAAAGATGGTAACACTTTTCGGGAAACTTTTTGAACACCCCTCGTATGTGCAAATTGATAAGGCTGTTTTGTTGACACCAAGAAATATGTGATTGGCGTATCCAAGCCATAGAGCATTCATAAAAGATAAAACTTGAACCAGTGACGAGTCAGGATGTTCAGGTTAACAGACATGGACTCAAACGAAAAGGGTGCAATCAGGCGTCCTCTAAAATTTTAAGGACTGCGTAAATCATTCCATAGAATTAGTTTGCGATCTGTCTACATGACGTAAAGAAGCTATCGTGCGAAGAAAGGCGCGTACGACGGGCAAATTATATATTAACCCCGTACGCAGCGTTGCATAGAGTGGGGTGTGACTTGAACGAGGAAAATGTCAAAGTTTCGGGTATAAAGTGGACTTCATTTTAAGAAACTGTATCTTAACATTGCCAAAAATTATCTAATATTATTCGTCGCGTAAATTCTTTTTTGGAAGATGCTTCTTGTTTTTTGTTTTTTTTTTTTTGTTTTTTTTTTGTTTTGTTTTTTTTGTTTTTTTTTCTTGTTTTTTTTTTGGTTTTTTTTTTTGTTTGTTTGTTTGTTTGTTTGTTTTTGGGGGTTTTTTTTGTTGTTGTTTTTTCTGGGGGGGGGGGGGGTGCGGTGGGGAAGGAGGTTGTTTTGTTTTGTTTTGTTTTGTTTGTTTGTTTGTTTGTTTGTTTTTTGTTGTTGTTTTTTTTTTTTGTTTTTTTGTTTTTTTTTTGTTGTTTTTTGTTGTTGTTGTTGTTTTTGTTTGTTTTGTTTTATTTTTAGTTTTTTTTATTGTTTGATGAAGAAACAAGATTCTGTCGGCATACTTGTTTCGTCTGAATGAAAGAAAACCCGCAGGTAGCCTAACGCAGATATGAAAAACAATAATCTTTTACGGCGGCGTCACCTTATTTTCTGTGGTCATGGGCGTCGTCAATTTGAATTTCTGAATTGATTCGAAGCTTGTTCTTTGTCAAATGTAACAAACTGTGATTTGGATGCATTCAAATTAATTCTACTTTTTTGTAAGCGATTTGCTGATTGGTCAATCCAAAAGTCATTCGATGGTGACTTTCTATATGTTCGTGAGCCTCCTGCAGAGAATATGATTTGATTTAGATTGGTCATAGTCAAACTCACAATCATCATGTTCATGACGTAATATTCACATCCATCACGAAAACATACATTTTTGTACCTATATAATTTTGACCTCCTTAACCCCACTTTTACATAGTAAAACTAGGGTTTATAGTGGTATGCATTTTTTTTTCTTATTCTTGCTCAAAACATGGATTGTGGGTACTCGTTAGAACTGCCTCGCCGAGGTAGTTCTAACAGGTACCCACAATTTATGTTTTGAGCAGAAATATGAAAAATGTCAGAGTTTTTTGTCTGAAAATTTTCAGTTTTTGGAGGTGAAATTTTCTATATGTTTGAAAAGATGCTTTCGTAATGTCTACAATTTAATTGTACAACATCATCGTACCAGTTTAAATAAGCAATGTAGAATAGTGAACCAATCAGTTCTTAAACGGAATATGAGCAAAAGTACCGGCTGCTAAATTTTGGAGTAAGGTGAACTCGGACAGGTCATATTTTAACAAAAACATTGTTAACTTTTCGATTTATGCACGCAAAATTACTTATGCTATTTAAGGTAAACCATTTGTGCATAAGTTATAAGCAAATATGCACATATAATCAGTTATATTTCCGTTGGTACTGGATTGTGTCCGGCTAAAAATCCAGCAAAATCTATATCTGTCGCTCAGTAAAACTTGTTGACCGGAAAAGCGCGAGATTCGAATTCCGAGAAAATTTAACGATCTGTCACGACAGTCGAATATTAGACACGCACAGCCATACAGAAAGGGAGGCAGATAGAAAAATAAACGAGAAAAAGAAGTGTATTAGTTCAGGATCTTAACAGCAGAAAAACCGCGTGTCCGAAGTTACCAACTGTCCGAAGTTAAACTAAATGACCCTATAAAGTTTACGTACTATTGCATTTTGTGATCTCGCAAACTTCCCGTCGAACTCTTCGATTAATGACAAAACACCAAGGCTGGCCCGAGCCGTCAGGATCACGACAGTAGTTTTTGGCGTTTCTCACAGATCCATCAACAGGAAAATGGCTGTTCTTGGTAAAATTGTGTTGATGAGGAGTCTGTACTGACCAGAACTGACAGTTAGCATTACTCTTGCTAACTGCTTTATTGCCATAATATAACTCGGACGACACCCCATCCCAGCAACAGTAAACTAAAACATACAAGGTGTGTTAACACTTAGCAGTCTGGGGCCCAGTTATTCAAAGCATCGTTAGCTTAACGGGTTCGTTAGTGGTCAAAATGTTAACTGTTCTAGTAGATACAATATCAAATTCACAGGTATTTTTGCTGAAAAAATGTGAGTAGCTTTTGCAAATGCAAAAACTACTCACATTTTTTTTCAGCAAAAATATTAGCATATATGCCATATTTAGTGATAAAAGTTTTAACAATACGTTAACTAACGACATCGTTAGTTTTGAACAACTGGGCCCTGGGTAACATTTCAGCAGATGACATTTTGAAATATTTTTTCCGGAAACTAGGCTTTGACAGTTCCTATGGAGACAATTTGCATGAAATATCAAAGCCTGATATCTCGGAAAAAAAATAAGAAAAATATTTAATTTGTCGTCTGCTGACTATGCTCAGAGAGCGGTTTAAGTTAAAAAGAAATTCAACAAGTTTAACATCTCTTTTAATTATTTTACCAAATCGAAAGCGATTTTTTATTTGGTATTCTATAAAAACGATATATTGGTAACAAATATTGTAAAGATTTCTGAAAATCATAACAAAGTACGAAATGCATGTATTTATTTATTACCTTAGTAACGCCATATCTTGATGAGCTGGACAAATTTTGACGCCACAAGGTAGATCTCATTGTTTTCGACGGCGTCAGAATGGTCTAGAATATTCAACTTCATGCTGCAGATAACAGCAATGGTGTGTCTTGCACATTTTAGGTTTACAAGTGACAGCTACCACAAAAAGCTTGGTCTGCGTCACGAAAACATGCCTATATAGTTTTGACCCTCTTAAACCCCACTTTATATTGTAAAACTGGGGTTTACAGGGGTATACATTATTGTTCTTATTTCTGCTCAAAAACATAGATTGTGGGTACTCGTTAGAACCGCCTCGCTGAGGCGGTTCTAACGAGTACCCACAATCTATGTTTCGAGCAGAAATATGAAAAATTACAAATTTTTATCTGAAAATTTTCATTTTTTTTTTTTGGTGGTAAAATTTTCAGTATATTTGAATAGGCTTGTTTTCGTAATGTACGTTCAGCACACAATGTATGCTGAGCGTTGACCAAGCTCTTTATGAAAGCTAAAGCTAAATATTGCTTAGATAGTTAAAAGCAGGAATCAGTGGGGTCAACAATTATGAGATGGCTCACTTGAAGAATATCATGAAAGAATATCATGAAAGAATATCATGAAAGTATCATACTCTGTCTCGATATCATTCACAGACCATCCAGTTTTATATTTTATTTATTTATTTTTTATTAACTTCCTAAATTATAAATTTCGCCGCGCATCCCAAAGAGACAATGCTCGTTTGTGATAGCCATTTAACCTTTATCTCTCTCTTGGCTAATTGAGCAGACGACAAATTGTAATATTTTCTTAGTTTTCCCAGAAAACAGGGGACAACATGCATGAAATGGCAAATCCTGTTTTCTAGAAAATTGGGAAAATATATTTCAAAAGGTTGTCTGCTGAAAACTTTACCCAGAGTGCTAAGAGTTAAAGAGCAATTCTTTTTTTATACATAGATAATGACATAGAAGATTTTATTTTGTGTCGAATATTTACAACTTAGCAACATAAGCCCTGTATGGCTTTTACTTCGACAATATATTGTTCTAAAGCCATAACAATTAGTGAAGTCACTATCACAATATCCTTCGCATAATAAAACACTGAAAATTGTTATACAGTCGACTCTCGTTATCTCGAATTCCAAGGGACTCTCTGAAATACTTCGAGATATCCGTACTTCGACATATCAGATTTGCAGAATTGAGGAAAAAAACTAATTCAGTTAACCACATTTAACACATATATGTGTAATTGGACTCTTGAAATTAGAGATATATTGAAAATATTGTGGAAAAGAGGAGAAATTGCTCCTTAGGAGCAATTTTACCTCTTTTCCACAATATTTTTTACATGTTGTTAGATTTTCATATTTAGACAGCGACCAAATTTTCACCTCGAGATAAGCGATGTCGAGATAGCGGGAGTCAACTATATAAGAGTACAAGCCGTAACTATACTGACTGGTAGTACGTTTGACGGCGGTACCTAAAGCTACAGGTTCGAGCCCAGCTTAACTCATCAGCTAAACAATCTCTCCTTGTTCACCCAACAATGAACGGGTACTCTTCGAGGGAAGGTCAGAGGCAGATAAAAAGGAGAGAATTGGGTCCTGTCTTTCCTGATTGAGCCTACGCATAAGAAAAGCGTACTTATCACATATGCGATCAGAAAAGCCCAAGGAAGCCTGCTTATAAGCGCAATCCTGCCAAAGCCTGTGCTGTTCGCAGACGTAATAGGGACCTTAGTTTAAACAGTATTTATTTCTATAATTCTTTACAGACAATACAAAACAGAACATAGCATTACGAAAACATGCCTATTCAAATACATTGAGAATTTTACCACCAAAAAATGAAAACTTTCAGATGAAAAACCTGGTAGTTTTTATATGTCTGCTCAAAACATAGATTGTGGGTACTCGTTAGAACTGCCTCGCTGAGGCATTTCTAACGAGTACCCACAATCTATATTTTTGAGCAGAAATAAGAAAATTAATGTATACTCACGTAAACCCCAGTTTTACTATATAAAAGTGGGGTTTAAGGGGTCAAATCTATATAGGCGTGTGTTTTCGTGATGGCATATATGGTATATATAGAAAAGGGATCCAGAAGATAGTCATCTGACTTATTTAGATCTGTATCCCAACTTCAATAAATATGGTAAACTAAAAGTATGTGATTGACATAATCAGAAACGTAACAATCAGACTTAATACATGAATACTGTTAATTTCCTGATAGGTAATACATACCAATATTTGACAGATCAATTCGCTCCACGGGGATCGGAGCTGATGTCTATTTGCACATGTGAGTAGGTTTTCAAGCATCACTCCCACAAGTCTTGCCGCAAGTCCACAATCGGGGTCAAAAGATCCAAAATTAAACGACATGCATATTTAAAAAAAGAGAGAGAGAAAAAATTCTATTGCACTGTGTAGTTTGACGAAGAAAGAATTTTGTTGTGAGTGTATTACAAGCCATTAACAGAAGCCCCCAAGTTTCTTATAGGAAAGTATGAATAGCAGTGAATATTGATATGTTTGTTTCATTTGAAAGGGTAGGATTTCCATAAAGGAGAACGTCTAGCCCTGGGTTACAAAACCGAGAAATAGCAATCAGCATGTCATGTCTTATATTGTTATAGAGACTGCATTCTAGAAAAAAAAATGTTTGGAATCTTGAACTTCCCCGCATATACATAGAGGGCTCTGAGTGATGTTTTTGGAGAAGATGTGTTGATTTAGTGAGCTGCATCTTGTTCTTAAACGAGTGTGGTATATATTTGGCTTAGTCGTTTACTTGTATTATAATAATCAGGTGGGAGGACAGTATCCGCGTTTAGGGTCTTTTAAATGAAGCTATGTTGTACGAGTCTTATGTTTCTTGCGGGCAGTTCGTTCCAACTTCGAGTAACCGATGTAAGAAAGGAATTGTAGTATAGCTGAGAATTCGCTAGTACGGTTTCAATGTTGTTCGCATTCCGCAGATTGTACGCAGAAGGAACTTTGAGGAACCACAATATGCGACTGCATATGCGTATTCCAAGAACCATAAACCGGAAAACTGTTAGGTTCCCTTCTTCGTGTGTCGACCAAATTATGTTATTTCCAAGACACGATAGGCACTCCCCCGTCGCCCCTATGGCCGCGAGGCTATGAGACACCTTTATCTTTGCAGGAAAACAAATGAGCGGGCACACAAAAAAGGACCCTATGGTTTTCCAGTTTATGATTCTTCAAATTCAACGTTGAATCGACATTGTTTCCACGTTGTGTGCCCGCTGGGTTATTTAAGCTACAGACATGCGTTTTTGCCTTAAGTTTCCTCAAGGTCTCTACTACATGTCTGCGAACAGCAAAGGCTCTAGTGAGACTGCGCTTATGCGCAGTCTCACGAGAGCCTTTGCTGGTCACCTGTGTGATAAGCACCCTTTTCTCATGTGCTGGCTGAAATCAGCCGCAACGCAAGAAAACGTACCTTCTAGGATGTGGCCCAGCAAAGATTCAGATCAGAATGTACATTCGGAAAGCCAAGAATACAAAATTTGGTCACGCGGACAATGAAGACTAATCAAACTGCCCGGATGTGGAGGCTGGTTAGAGTCTTCCTTGGATGCACATGTCAGACGGTACGTTTTCTCACGAAATGGGGAGGTAGATTATCATGTTTTGTTTGTGTTAAGGTTTTGCCAACCCAATGGGGTCATCTCGAGTGCGATCAGTTTACCTAACTACACTTTTATTGGGCAGGCTTAGTCCTCTAAGCGGTTAACCACTATTGAGCACATTCTTCCACCAGAAACTGACAACTGCCCTTCTTGAATCAGCGGAAGGGAGAGAATGACCGTAGAAAATATTTCATCATCAATCTCCACGAAAGAATGTTGCCGACCCGCGGGGGTCGAACACGCCCACCTCCTGATCTCCAGTCGGACTCGCATCCAGCTGAGGCAGCGAGCCTGGCAGACTATCACGGCAATGCTTACATGAACATACAGGAACATCGCAGAAGTCGAACTCATTATACAGGTCAGTTGTGTAACAGAACGGCTGGCCGATTCTGCCTTTGGGAAAATCTCTGCAGTAGCTTCCTTCCCCAGCTAACGGGGAGGAGTGTGGCCAAGGTCGACAGCTGAGGTTGGTCGAAGTAACAGACATTCTTCCATTATACTGCTCGGAGGAACAGCCATCCCAACAGCCAAATGCTGTACCTAGGAATAACATAAGATTAAATTACTGAAAAATTGGGGGGATGGGGTTCCGATGATCTCAAATACAGTCGACTCTTGCTATCTTGAAGTCCAAGGGACTGAAATACTTCGAGATATCCGTACCTTGACATAACAGATTTGCAGAATCAAGAAAAAATAAATCAAACACCCACATTTCACAAACGAATATGTAAGTTGACTCCTTAAGTTAGAGATATTAGAGATACATGTATATTGAAAATATTGTGGAAAAAAGAAATTGTTGTCCTTAGGAGCAATGTCTCCTCTTTTCCACAATATTTTGTAACCTGTTGTTTGTTTCCATGTTAAAACAGAGACCAAATTTTCACTTCGATATAAGCGGTTATTCGGTATTCGGGAGAAGCGAAGTCGAGATAACGAGAGTCGATTGTAATGTACAGTACATTTTTATTGATTTGGGGTTTAGCGACACGTCACCCTTGTGTCATCTCCCAGAGAAAGGGAGAAGAGAGATAGAAGAAGAGATGAAAGAAAAGGACAGGAGAGAAAGAGGAAATGAATGAAAGGGAAGCAACAGGAGAAATAAAAACATTCCTCCTCTACCCTTACCTGCTATAAAGATAGCAGGCCTTGCCCAGCTATAAGCCAATATCAGTTGGGCGGCCTGGTGACACAAGATACACGACACCTTTGCCTCACCCAGCCACCCCCATTGTACAGAAAAACTTCAATGGCTGGAACACCGATGGCTTGCAAAACTTCAATAGCGGGACCACCGATGGCTTGTTTACCGTGGCTGATTCGGACTCGTTTTTGAGTCCCTAGGAAATTCTTTCGATCGCTCAAGAAAACAAATAATTAGATTACCGGCTATTTGGGACGTTTTTTCTCATTTTATCATGAAAATGTATGTTGTTTGTACCCATTAGAATAGTCTCGGCGAGACGATTCTAATGAATACACTTAAATTGTAGTTATCTTATAGCAAACCGAACAGACATCCCCAAACTATCCCCGTTTGCCTCCTGACCTGACGCTATGAATAACCCTAAGTGGCCTAAACTATTCATGTCTAGAACAAAATTTCATGGTCGACACTAAGTCCGACTGTAGTAGGAAACATTCCAGATAAAAAAAAAGTCCTAAATCTACAAATCTTATGAATGACAGCTTGACTTACCATAGCTGACCTAAGTGGCCAAAACTAGCTAGTCTGACCTAGATATCTTGATACAGTGAACCGTCGTTACAACGACAGCATATTTTTTCTAAAAAAATGTTGCCATTAAAATGAATTTGCTGTTGCAGAGAATACTTAATGAACAGTTGAGGTTCGACTGTAGCTAGATTTTAACCTCTTTTGTGCTCTTTTTATCTATCTAACCTGTCGTTTTTCATCCTCTTCACTATCATCATTATGAAAACATGCCTATTCAAATATACTGAAAATTTTACCACCAAAATATGAAAATTTTCAGATAAAAATTTCTGATATTCTTTCATATTTCTGCTCAAAACATATATTGTGGGTACTCGTTAGAACCGCCTCAATCTATGTTTTGAGCAGAAATAAGAAAATAATGTATACACCCGTAGACCCCAGTTAAATTTACCATATAAAAGGGGGTGGGGCGGTTAAAGGGGACAAAATTATGTAGGCATGTTTTTGTTATGTACTTTATTACTCACTATCTCTCTTTCTTATTTTTCTTCACACTGTCTTGCACATGCGCAGTCTCATCCGGACAGTTGCTCTCCATTGAAACATTATTTAGTACCCAATTATTCTGTTGGCTGACAGGGAAGGGCCTGATCAGACTGTGCCGATGCGCAGGCCTATCTGGGCCTTCGCTGTCCGCATATGCCCAAAGACACGTTTTTTCATGGCGTGGCCCAGTTATAGAAAGTATTTATGGAGAATGATGGCTCTAACTGGAGTCTGCGGACGAGCAGGGTGATCTGAATCTATGCATTACGCATATTCTCAAAGACACCGTTACTCATCAAATATAAAGGCACCTGAGCCGGGGCACAGCATTTCCTACAAAACCGCATGACCGCCGAGTAATGACTCATATCAGCCTGCGCATTTTGCAGAAATGCGCAGGCTGATCTGTCATTGCTTCGCGCTCTGTCGGTAACCAAAGATCTAAGCTTTCATTAAACGGGCGATATAGGTTCTACTTAGAACGTATGTTTATGCAGGCTGATCTGAGTCTTCGCTGGGGACTCCAGCAATCTTGTAGGAAGTGAGTGCCCGGTCCACATGTTCTCAACTCACATAAAGAAAAATAAACAAGGATAGATGAGAAAGCAGTGACAAAAAGATATAAATAAATAAATAAATAAATAACAGTAAATCTGATATTCCTCTTTATGAATATAAAAAGTAAATAACTCTAGACTCTATATTTTAATTTCCTATAATATCCATATCTTACCTCTCCGTGTAGTTAAACCCAACAGAATTAAGATAAGCCATGCTTTCTGTGGCATCTTGTCAGTTACATGTTAAGGTAAATTCTGACAGCCAATTCGATCCTGACATTCTACTTCTATCCAAGACAGAACAGCTGTGCATTTTCCTCGCCTACGCATACATTGCGCTTTGACTCTTTCTGGCGACTTTTGTCGTCTGCTGATAACCTTTGCAAACAGTTTAGACCCAGATCAGGCCCAACAAAACATTGGGCCTGAACTGGATCCAAACTGTTTGACATTCTGATGGTATTCCTGAAAGATTTTTTTTTTTTTTTTTTTTTTGAAAAAGTTAATTAAAAGAAAATCCACAGACGACAAAAAAGCATGCAAAATTACCCAGCATGCAAAGAGTTAATGGGAAGAGATGCACTTTCAGTGGGGACAACACTGTCGAAATTTCTTTGACTCCCTTCTGGAAAGAGGTCTACCGTAAAAGGTAGGAATTTGCTCCCAAGGGGAGAAAATTCTTTCCTTTTCGAGTAGATCCCTATTCAGAGGGGGATTGGTTTTCAAAAAAGCAAAACAGGAAGCTACAAAAGTTGTCTCTCTTCTAAGAAATGGCGGGAATTTTTTCGAGTGCGTCCATAGCTCTTAGTGCTATAACTTAGACCGGCTAGGGGAAAAAAAGCAACATTATACACGCTTGAACAACTAAGACTGAGACCAGCGTGCATAGTCATGGTCTCGCCACGATGTTATCTATCCACTATATGGGCCCGCCATGCGAAAACATGTTTCAGACCTATGCGGACAGAGAAGGCCCAGAACAGCCTGCGCATCCGAGCAGACTGATCAGGGCCTTCGCTGTCCACAAACAGAATCATTAGATACCATAAACTGTTTCCATTGAAAGCAAATGCCCGGATGAGACTTTGCGCAAGTACAGGATGATGTGAATCGGAACATTTTGAGCATGCTCAAAGGCACTTTTTCCGCTTGACGCCGGCGGCCCCTATGCTCTAAAGATTGGAACAACAAAAATAAAACTTGATCTAATTATCCTCAGCCAACATAGCAAAATTTTGCTTCAAATTGCTTATTTTGCTCAGAGAATGTTTCATGTGTTTCTTTTTATGTCGCGAACTTCAAAAAAAAAAAAAAAAAAAAAAAAAAAAAACGTTTGAGAGGTAAATTGTTTTTGGGTCGTTCGTTTATATGGAATCAAGATGGTAAATAATTGTCATGGACCCGTATTTTTAGCTCACCTGAGCAGAACATGCTGAAGATGAGCTATTTTGATAGGCCAGTTGTTCGTCGTCCGTCCGTCGTTGTCCGTCGTCTTTAAATATTTGACATCTCCTCCTAAAGCACTGAGCCAATTTTAACCAAATTTCACAGGAATAATCCTTAGGTAGTACTGACTGAACATTATTCAAAGATTTGGAATCCTTGCAGGAATCGGGTTGCTATGGTAACCAAAAGAAAAAAACTGGTCTTGACAGAAACCGCTGGACCGATTTCAATATCATTTGGCAACAATATTCCTTTGGTGACCGTGTACCAAGATTGTTCGAGCCGTCATTATTAGTCAAAAACATGGCAGAGTTTGGGGGAGGGGGTGGATGGCGGGGTATAGGGGAGGGCTTATTTTCCCCTATACAACTATATAGAAAACTTCAAATACATTGATATTTTTGCAGCGAAAATGTGAGTGCAAAAACTACTCACATTTTTCAGCAAAAAATATCATTGTATTTGCCATATTTCAAGATAGTAATTTTAACGTCATGTTAGCTATCAACTTCGTTAAGTTTTTAATAACTGGGCCTAGTGAATATAAACTTCACTGTAGAGAAGTACGAGAAGACGTTATAAAGCTGCCATACGGCACTAACGTGTGAAGAACTGCCACAGTATCTTGGCCAAAATGCTGAACGGTACTCGAAGACACATTTGTTTTAGCAATACCATGTATATATATAGGAAATCTGGGTAGGATTAGGGCCAAGTAGGAACCTAAGGACGTGAGGAATATATGAAGCAGGATCGATCAAACTGGTGAGAGAGGATAAAAAAAAAAAAAAAAAAAAAAAACATGAATCAGCAGATTTATACATGAACTGTAATTACCAGTTATATGCCTATTCTGATCAAATGTCTTGGATTATTTAAGAGGGGCCGCGTCAAGCAAATAAGAGCCTTCGAACATGCGCAAAATTCGCAGATTCATATAATCCTGCGCATGCGCAAAGTATCATCCGGGCCCTTGCTCTCCATTCATACATCTTGTAGTATCCAATGATTCTGTTAACGGACAGTGATGGCCTTGGTATGACAGCGCGGATGCATAGACTGATCTTGGCCTTCGCTGTCCGCATTTGCCTGAAGATCCTTTTTCGCGTGGCACTGCCCAGATCATTGTGACAAAATCTTTCTCGGCTGTGGGCGAGCCACGCATATCCAGGCCGGAATGGTCCTCAGGTCATGCGCAGTTACTTGTGTTTGAATGTGCGATGTCCAACCACTGTCTACGAAAACTGCGCATGCTCCGACCTGACAGTGCAGCTGAGCAGCCTATTCGAGGCATGAATAATATAACACCTGAGACTACGCCAAAGTTACCCTAAGCTTTCGGACTTAAAGGTCTGAGCAAACAGTTTAGACCCAGATCAGACGCCGCAGAACGGCGTCTGATCAGGATCTACACTGTTTGCCATAGACTGGCTCCAGTCGTTTCTGCATTTTTTTATTTTTTATTTTTTATTTTTTTTTTTTTTTTTGTCATTCTTTATCTTTAGCTGTATTTGTCTCTTTAATCCCAATTCACTGTTTTATTACAGAAACCCTAAGGGACATAACTTATCTAATCATTATAAGCTGTACTAGATTGTATACCTTTGAAAAGAAAAGAGAAAATGACAGAAAAGATAGAGACTGAAGACAGACTATGTTTGCCACTCATCCATAATATTGTTAACACTTCAACAGGTGGTAATCAAAGTACTGACAGCACTGGTGGGTCGATTGTCTCTGAGTGTAGGCTGGCAAAATGGTCCTGAAGAAGGACGTAAGGCTGTTTCATTTGTCTTATAATTTAAACAAGTCCATTTTACAATTTGTTGATGTGGAGGGTGCATAGTGAGATGACAACAGATGATAGTCTTGGATATATAAAAATCCTGAGATTAATCTTTACTACTCTCTAGACTAGTTTAACAGACGATAAACTGTTGATATGTTTCTTATCTTAATTTTCCCAGAAAACAAGATTTGACATTTTATGTTGCCAATTTGCAAGAAACATGAAATCCTGTTTTCTGGCGAAAATAAAAAGAATATTTCAATATGTCGTCTGCTGATTTTTTTTTTTTTTACTTAGAAAACTAAGCGATAAAAGCAAGTCACAATAAGGTGCGTTGCTGGGTGAGTAGCAGGCTAGATTCTGCTCATAGGCCGCATTCACTCGCATCTGAGCTGGTTCTACACTGTTTGCTCTTACCTGACTGCATTACGAAAACACGCCTATTCAAATATAGGGAAAATTTCACCTCCAAAAACTGAAAATTTTCCGATAAAAAACTCTGATAGTTTTCATATTTCTGCTCAAAACATAGATAGTGGTTACTCGTTAGAACCGCCTCGATGGTTTTACTATATAAAAGTGGGGTTTAAGGTGGTCAAAATTATGTTTTCGTGATGGTCCGAATAGTTAGGACAAATACGGTATTCTTTTTTATATTCATTTTCGCTCACTTGTGAAATTAAAAATGTTATGTTTGACGTTTAGTAATTAAAACAAGAATTAAATATCAGATGCGGCATTTAATAATATATGGTTTCATTACTTGAAATAGAGAAAATAACAAAAGATACTGACAGAATCTTCAATTATTCCCTGCATTATTAAAAGTAACATTAAAAGGTGGCATTTAAATTGATACTTCTCATTTCAACTTTCGTTAAATTCATAGGAATCCGTGGAACGAACAGTGAATTAAGAACCCTGATTAGACGAGCAGTGTTGACACTGATCGAACTGCGCTATATATGCAGGCTCATCTGGGTCTTCACTGTTCATAGCTATACATGCCGTAAGTCTATGTGCGTGTTCGTGCGTGCGTGCATACGTGTGTGTACAGTCGAACTTGAAAGGCTCAAACATCTTTGGGTCCACGGAAATTTGTTCGAGATAGGGTAGTTCGAGCCAGTGAGGGTTAATTATGGCACCAGGTCAGGAAGCAGCGATAATTTAATGAAATATTTTTTATTTTCGACACAATAATTGTATGTTGAGTGTAATCATCAAAAGCGCCTCGATGAAGCGATTCTAATGAGTACACAACACAACACAACATGCAATTTCATGTTAAGCTAAGAAACAAATCCCGAAATATTTGTTTTCTCGACCTATCGGAAGAATTGAATGGGGACTCAAAAACTAATTCTAGTTAGCCATAGTAAACGAGCCATCGGTGTTCGAGCTATTAAGGTTGGACTGTAATTATTAACTGACCACGCACACTTAATTCTGCGCTACGAGTAGGATGAGAATGAGCCATAATTTATTTAAAATGTACCTAATGGCGTACACACATACAAAACAAACTTTATTCGTATATATAGTCGACCCTCAATCATTCAAACATCTTTGAGACCATATAAATTTGGTCTAGACATAGGTAGTTCGAGCCACTGAGGGTTAATAATAACGCCAGGTAAGGAAGCAAACATGTATTATTTAGTGATGTCTTTTCGAGCTTCTGTATAATAATGGTATGTTGCGTGTACTCATTAGAATCGCTTAGGAATCGAAATACAAGTTGGCATACATTGCAGATCTTGATGAGCCGGTTTTTACATCTGGATCTACACTGTTTGCAAAGAGTATCTGGTTGCCTTTGCAGCATTGAAGTCACGGTCCGCATGCAGAAGGGAAAAAACTCTTGCTTAACTTTTTCTTGAAATTGTACGAGTAGCCTCCCTTACATCGCAAACTCAATGGTAATAATTATGACTAATTCAGCAGTCAACAAATCGACTATATTTTTATTTTTGGCTTTGACATTTTATGCAAATCGTTTCCTTGGTAGATTTCAAAATGTCGTCTGCTGACAGTTTTACCCAGAATACTCAGCAGTAATGATGAACAATAAGGCTGGTCTACGTCTGAGCACACAAAGCATATTTCAGACATTACAGCGCGGCAGCTAATTGGTCAAGTCTATTTCTTGTGGGTCATTTTGTGTCATCTCCCTGAGAAAGGGAGACAAGGGACAAATGAGCTAGTAGATGGGGCGAAAGACAGAAATAGAGAAGGAGGGGGGGAAGCATTACGAAAACATGCCTATTCAAATATACTGAAAATTTTAGCACAAAAAAAAAAAATGAAAATTTTCAGATAAAAAAATCTTGATATTTTTCTTATTTCTGCTCAAAACATAGATTGTGCGTACCTGTTAGAACCGCCTCAACGGGGCGGTTCTAACGAGTACCCACAATCTATGTTTTTGAGCAGAAATAAGAAAATAATGTCCCTTGTAAACCCCAGTTTTACTATATAAAAGCGGGGTTTAAGGGGATCAAAATAATATAGCCTATGCTTTCGTGATGGTCTAGAGGGAAAGACTTTGCGCTCTTTGGCAAATATTGGAGTATTCTTTATAAAATATTTAATATTCAATGCTTTTATAAATTTATTTAGAATAAACAATATGTGTTCAAAATTAAACAATATATTACTGTATCCGATCATATATATTTTAGTATATTGTATGAAACAAAAGTTGGTTTCTGCGATAATGTATTTGTTGACAAAATATTGATTTAATAGCAATTATTTAGTCTACATTTTTATTCTATATTTTGCTGTAAAATACATCATTGCTCTATTTTTTGACATATTCTATAATCATGATAATTAGGAATTCTAAGAGAATTAAATAAAATAGCTTACACGCGACGGGGAGGTTACAAATTCTCTACTTCGGACCACAAGTCCTCGGGTTTGAATCCCACGGAATTCAACTGATGACAGTAAGACCCTTCATAGCCCAGAGCCTTTCAATATTACCTTTTTTTCATAAAATGACAAATGAAATAAATATAACTGAATTACTATTAGAAATGAATTTTCTACACTATTTACGGTGCGCCAAGCGATGATTCAGATCAGCCTGCGCATCAACGCTGTCTGGTCAGAGTCTTCGTAGGGCACTTTGTGTGTAGCTGTGGATCCAAGGCATTTTAAGGCGGACAGCGAAGACTCTAATCAGCCTGTGCCTTCGCCGGGCATATGCAATCTTATTGTAAAGGTTATGCCACGACTTAACTGCCTTTTTTTTTTCTTCTGCTTCTTCTAAATTTAAATGACGAAAGGCTGAACCACTGACCAAATAGCATGGATACGCAGGCTAGTCTTGGGCAGTCGCATTTATATACAGTTACTTTTTTAAGACATATAATTGTTCAATGTCTTTAAAATATGTGGGAAAGATCACTGTGTGTTGTACCTATTGACAACTTCTTTGGCTGTGATTCGTTTAGGGGCGTTAACCACTCAGGCACACATACGTTTCTTTCCAGGAGTTATTTCCCTTAGACTCTTAATTTGTTGCAGAGTGTCTCGTGATGGCACGCAAACGTTATTTGCCTGTTTGAGTTATTTCCCTAGACCGTTATTTGGATCAGAGTGTCCCATAATCCTTAACATTCGAGGATTGTCTAATTGAGTCATTTCCCTTCGACTGTTATTTGTCGCAGAGTGTCCCTTATTGTTAATGATTAAATACATATCTTTTTTAAGGACAGATATATTTTAATAGCAGATGCATATTTTTAATGTCAACAATGTGACTCCGTTGCCTGGTAGCGTTAAAATCTAGATAGATAGATGATGTCAACAAAAAAATATTTTATGATAAGTAATTTTTCTACCAACAAATATGTTATCGGATTCAGAAAAAAAAAAATCGATTATTTTCTACTCAATAAATGAGCCGCAACGTCAGAAAACGTACCTTCCGACTAGTGCGCCCAGCGAACATACAGATCAGGAGGCGGATTCGCGCAGTCTGATCAGAATCTTCACTGCAAGCATTTCGAATAGCCAAGAATGCAAAATTTCTTCAAGCAGACAACGAAGACTGACCAGACTGCGCGGATGCACAGGCTGATTTGAGTCTTAATATGGCGCACATATCATAGGGTACGTTTTCTCATGTTACGGCTCAATATTTTCATCAACAATTATATTGTGCACTGTATTAACATTATTCTGCCAATACTGCTGTGAGGGTGGGGTGCATGTTCGAAGACAGAAAATTTCTAACACTGAGCGAGTATCGAACCCAGGACATCTAGCACCAGTGAACGCTGCACTAAACACTGCACTGCCATCTTCCAATCTGATATCGAATGTCTCCGGCTGCTGTCTTTTGCGATTTAAAAGTTTAATGATTGTTTGTTGGGGGAAAATTAATGCTAACGTATATCCAAATAAGGTACTTTTTTTAACCAAAATATTTGTTTCTTTTTTTCTCCACGAAAACACATATTGTAGGTACTCATTAGAAGCGCCTCGCCAAAGTGCTTCTAATGAGTACCCGGCGAGGCGCTTCTAGTGAGTACCAACAACGTATATTCGTGGAGAAAAAGGAAACATATATATATATATACTCTGTTGGACCATCTCCTCATACAAGCTACATGTATAATTTAAATCCTGGTTTTATTTATTTATTTATTTATTTATCTATTTATTTATTTATTTATTTTTGTTTCGCTTCTCCTTTCGAAAACAATGAAATTAAAAAAAAAAAAAAAAAACATTTTTGTCGTCTGTTTTTGTTTTCAAATTGAGCGCGCGGTTGTCCAACTGACCTATATAATCAAAACTTGACATGCATCTCAGAAATCAACATGAGAACGCGTGCATTTTTTGATGAGAGCTGTCGCGTGTCATAATTCTGCTTATTCACGCCTACCAGTCGCACACCTGCATTGCCAGATGTAATACGGTAAGCTGTGATGTGAAATCTAAAATAATTGAGAAAATTTCCTTCCTGTCATATCTACAAAATCAATTATTATTATTATTATTATTATTATTATTATTATTACTATTATTATTCAAAATGATCTTAGAGGCCATTTTTGGATTACGATCGAAATGAGTTTAGTTATTTTCTTATCTCTAAGTGGTCCAGATGCTAGAGTTACTTTTTGACTAACTCGTCCGTCGATTCAGAAGCAAATGTCGAAAACAGGGTTTCACGGTGACCACCGTGTTAGTCCCCTTGCATTGCTCTACGACAAGTAGAGCTAAACTAGCTAAAATGGTATTGATCGGAAATTTTCCGATCAATACTTTTTAAGCTAGTTTTGCTCTACATGTCGCCCACATACTACATTAGAATTTCTTTCATTTCTGGAGATGTCTAATACAGAGTTTTAAAAAGGTCCGCAGCCATATCGGCCATCATGGAATTATGATCGGTATATTTTTAACTCTTATTTAGCCGTTATTAGAGGTAAAACTTCTTCAGACTTTCCGCCAAACACATCTTTCAGTGCGCATACATGATCCGTTAAGATGGCCTCGTGTTAAGTTATTTGGCTGAAGTTTCGTCTTGGCCTACCGCTTACGTGAGCGAACACAATAGGTTCTGGCGAGACTGCGCGGATACACAGGCTTGCTTAAAACTTTGCTGTTCACATATACTATAACGGCTCTTTTCACTTGAAGCGGCAGAAGTCGCTCTGACCCTATAGTACGAATAGTATAACTTTCGATTCAAACCGCCCGTCCATTCAGGAGTAGGTGTCGATTAAAACATTTCGATATGGCCGCCATGGCAACCATCTTGGTTTCTACAAGTGTTCCAGACGATTAGCAAACTCTGAAAGCTCATGTTCCAAGAATACTCCACGTAAATTTGTTTGTAGTTTGAAAATGCAAGAAATAAGCTTCTGATTGCTGCAAAGGGTTTTGTTTATGAAGAGGGAGCAGGTGTTTGTTGCTAGCAAATATGGTATCATTAAGCCAATACTGGTTATTTTAAAACCTGTGTAAGAGAGCCACCTTTGAGACTGACTTTAAATAGTGGTTGATGTGGAAAAAGTTGTCTGTCTTATAAAGGTACATGTCATGTAATTTTGCTAGCAAATTTACATGACATGTACCTTTATAAGACAACCACCTTTCCACATCAACCTCTAAGGTCAATTTCAAAGGTGGCTGTCTTACACAGGTTTTACTGTATTTTAAAAATAGAATACCGCTTTAAGTCGGTGCATTGTGGAGGCGTATACAGCTTCGCAGATTACATTGCTGCATATAAAGAGGCTTAATAAAACCGAGTCTCCGATTTTCGTTCGTTTGTGTGTTCTTTGTTTCCAAAGGCAACCTTATAGATTTGTAATTGTAATCTGTCTGTCTTACATTGTTTGCTCTTCCTCTTCGTGCCATTGGTAGGCTATACATTTGTAGGCTATATTCTGTGATTGTGGCTCTTCCTCGAACCTCTATAGTTCAAACACCGATGGCTCGTTTACCATTGCTAATTCGAACTCGTTTTTGAGTCCCTACGAAATTCTTCCGATAGCTCCAGAAAACGAATATTTAGGGATTTTTTTTTATTTTATCATGAAATTGTATGTTATGTGTACTCATTAGAATCGCCTCATCGCCTCATTAACCTTCCGTGGCTCGAACTACCAATGTCTCGAACAATTAACTATGGTCCCAAAGATGTTCGAGCCACTGAAGTTCGACTTTATCTTCTACACTACTTTTGATGAGTTTTCACTTGAAAATATTAACTAGGGACGGACGGACGCAGGGACGCATTACGAAAACACACCTATTCAAATATATGGAAAATTTCACCACCAAAAAATTAAAATTTTCAGGTAAAAAAAATCTGATATTTTCATATTTCTGCTCAAAACATAGATTGTTGGTACTGCTCAAAACATAGATTGTTGGTACTCGTTAGAACCGCCTCAGCGAGGCGGTTCTTACGAGTACCCACATTCTATGTTTTTGAGCAGAAATAAGAAAAATAATATATACCCCTGTAAATCTCAGTTTTATTATATAAAGATGGTGTTTAAGGGGGTCAAAATTATATAGGTATGTTTTCGTGATGGGGTGGACGACGGGCGTAAAGGCGTCACTTTTCTTGTAGTTCATCCTGAGCAAAATTCTAGTGAGCTTACAAGTAGATTGCACCATGCCAAACGCTCGAGTTACGAAAGTGAAATGTTCAGTTAAATAAATTATACACTCGACTTTAAAGTCAAACATTCGACTGAATAGATCGAACGGTAACACTCGATTTACTAAGTTATGCTTTCGACATACTAAGGCGAACACTCGACTCAGTAATTCGAATGGACAACTTAACGCTCGACTTACTAATATAATACTCTTGACATACTAAGTCGAACACTCGACTGAATAAATCAAATGGACAACTAAACTCTCGACTTTCTTAGTTATGCTCTCGATATACTAAGTCGAACACTCGACTGAATAAATCAAATGGACATTTTAACGCTTTACTTACTAGGCCATTCTCCCGACACATTAAGTCGAACACTCGACTAAATAATTCGAATGGACAACTTAACTGGTCGAGCGCACATTTCTTTTTTCGATGTCAAATCCACACAAAATACATTGTATGTCGAGCGTTACTTAGTAAATCGAATACACAGTTTAACAGGACACGCGGTTCGATATAAAATCGAGCACTCGGTGGGCGATTAAATGTTCAATTTAGTACAAGAAAATCAGACAAACACCTCGTCAAATAGAGAGCTCAACTAAAGGGAAATTGAAGCTCTTTCAAGGGTGACAACTCCTGTCATTTTCTTCCCTTTAACTCCTTTCCATTTTTATTCTAGAATTAGAACGTCCATCTGTCTACCTTGTCTGTCTACCTTGTGGTGTATCAAAAATATTGGTGGTTGAAAGGAAAATAGTGGTCAGATGCAGTATTTTGTGGCATCTAATCTAAGTCTACACTGTTTTCTCAGGCCTGTCTGTACGACTATGGGCCGGGCTTCAAATTGCTGTCGGAAGCGCGCCTTACTTCAACAGGGGTCGCAAGTTCGAATCCCGGTTCAGCAAATTAATTTTATGGAGTTTTATCATGAAATCATTTCTGCTGCCTTTCTCTCCTTTTTGCTGATTCAAGAAGGGCAGAATCTGTTGTCAGTTTATATACTGGTGGAAGTATGTGCCCAAGTACTAGTAGACTGGCTCCAGTCTCCAGTGACTAAATATTTTTCTCATAATCCTGTTTGATAATCCACTAAGATAAAACCAAAAAAAATATCATGACTATAAAGGCTGGTCACTAGTGACCAGCCTCTATAGTCATGATATTACTTTGGTTTTATTTTTGTGGATTATTAAACAGATTATAAGAAAAATTATTTTGTCACTAGAGAATGGAGCCAGTCTAAAGTACTGGTAAACCGCTTAGAGGACTAAGCCTGTCCAGGAAAAGTGTGAGCAGGTTAACGGACCAGCTCGACATGATCTTAACAGGTTTGAGTGGGCCGTAAAACGACTTCGGACAACGAGGTCGCTCTTTCGATTCCCGCTGTAGACGGAATTCAGCTCATGACTGTATGGCGCTTCTTAGCACAGAGTTTTCATTATCACCCATCCATCCATCTCGATACGACTTAAATAATGTTGACATGGACGTAAAATGCTAAATCATCATCATCATCATCAGGCACTTAGAATATAGGCCTATGCAACAATAACAGATTTGTATGTCCTTGGGCATGTAAATAATTAGCAGAAAAAATAAAATTTAGGTTCATATAAATAAATAAATAAATAAATAAATAAATAAATAAATATCAATCATCCATCTTTACATGCATTCTCCGATTTTACCTCATGAGCCGGGACACAGCATTCTTACAAGATTGCATGTGCAGCCAGCGAAGACTCATATAAATCTGTTGAACCGCGCAGTCTGATCAGAGTCTTCGCAGGGCACCCTGTGCATAGCCGAGGAGCCAAAGCGTCTTCAGGCGGACACACAAGACTCAGATCAATGTGCGCATCCGCGCAGGCTGATTCGAGTTTTTGCTAAGTGCACATGTAGTCTTTAAAGAAATGCTATGCCCCGGCTCAAATGTTCCTCTGATTAAAACAATGACCAACTTTGAAGAGTCGCGTGATTGGTAGACGTATCCAGTAGGCGTGTCCTATGTTTGCCGCCGCTGGACCGCTGCTCGGTTTCTGTCGTCTGCAGAATACAGGAAGTTGCTTCCTAGAAGGTGCGAGTCGTATCGTAGATCAGGGAATTGTTTCTTTGTTGTTTATTAATTAAAGAAAAAGAAAAAAAAATGTTTTGCCAGGAAGAGGAGTTAAATACCCATTACCAGAATATTATATTTGTTTGTTTGGAGGACAGGTAAGAAATTTATTTACAAATTATTGTCGCGCTAACCCAGGTGGTCACAAAACTGTTGTTGTTGTTTTTCCACCAAAAGGCCTTGCTTTATTTATTTATTTATTTGTTCATTTTTATTTATTTATTTATTTATTTATTTATTTATTTATTTATTTATTTATTTATTTTAAGACACGTACAAAGGTTTAAATCATAACTGCAGCAGACGTGATTTTTTTCCAGAGAAAATACGTCTTGACATGGCATTTGAATTGTCTCCCAAAATAAAAAAATTAGAATGTCGTCTGCTACAAATCTCATTTGGCATCTTTAAAAAAATAATGATGTTTTTGCTCTTCAAAATTTATTTAACCCTTAAAGCACCATTTACGACTGCAGCAGACGACTTTTTTTATTTGTCAGAAAAACAATAAGTCTGACATTTGATGTGAATAATCTAACTAGAAGACTATTCACATGAAATGTCAAGACTTAATTTCTATAAAAAAAAAATAAATAAAATGTCTGCTATAAATTTTATTTGGTGCTGTAAGTGTTTTGAGATAAAATAATGTTTACGGAAATTCCGAGCCTATCAAAATTTATTCAACCCTTAAAGCGCCAGTCATAAATGCAGCAGACGACACTTTTTTTAACTGCAGAAGACGATATTTTGTTTTGTTTTTTTGTCCAGAGAAAATACGTCTTGACATGCATGCATGTGAAACAAAATACGAAAATAGAATGTCGTCTGCTACTAATTGTATTTCGCGCTTTAAGGGCTAAGGGATAAAATGGTGATGTGTAGGCTCTTTAAATGTTATTTAGCCCTTAAGGCGTCACTTACAGCTGATGCAGACGACGCATATTTATTTATTTATTTTTATTTTTTATTTATTTTTTTTTTTTTCAGAGAGAAAACGTCTTGACATGGCATGTGAATTGTCTCCCAAATACAAAATAGAATGGTGTCTGCTACAAATCTCATTTGGCATGTAAAAAAAAAATGATGATGTTTTCGCTTTTCAAAATTTATTTAACCCTTAAAGCACCATTTACGACTGCGGCAGACGACTTTTTTTTATTTGTCAGAAAAAAATAATGTCTGACATTTGATGTGACTAATCAAACTAGAAGACTATTCACATGAAATATCAAGACTTAATTTCTATAAAAAAAATAAAATGTCTGCTATAAATTTTATTTAGCGCTGAAAGTGTTCTGAGATAAAATAATGTTTACGGAAATTCCTGGCCCATTAAAATTTATTCAACCCTCAAAAACGTCAGTCATAAATGCAGCAGACGGCACTTTTTTTTAACTACAGCAGATGATATTTTGATTTTTTTTCCAGAGAAAGTACGTCTTGACATGGCATGTGGATCGTCTCACAAAATACGAAAATAGAATGTCGTCTGCTACAAATTATATTTGGCGCTTTAAGGATTGAGGGATAAGATGATGATGTGTAGGCTCTTTAAATGTTATTTAGCCCTTAAGGAGTCACTTACAACTGCTGCAGACGACACATATTTATTTATTTTATTTTTTATTTATTTATTTATTCATTTATTTTTTCAGAGAAAAAAAGCCTAGACAGGTTATATAAATCGTCTGCTACAAATCTCATCTGGAATTTTAAGGGTTAAGGGAAAATGATGATGTTTTCGTCTCGATATGACTTCAATCATGTTGACAGGGACAAAAATATTATTATCATCATCATCATCAAGAACTTTGGATAAATACAATAATAACGGATTTGTATGTCCTTGGGCATGTAAATAATTAGCAGTAAAATAAAAACTTAGGTGCCTGTGTAAAAAATAAATAAATAAATTTCAATCATCCATCTTTACATGCATTCTCCGATTTTCAAAATATATTTTTTCCAAATGAGCCGGGACACAGCATTCCTACAAGATTGCATGTGCAGCCAGCGAAGACTCATATCAATCTGTGGAACCGCGCAGTCTGATCAGAGTCGTCGCAGGGCACCCTGTGCATAGCCGAGGAGCCAAAGCGTCTTCAGGCGGACACACAAGACTCTGATCAATGTGCGCATCCGCGCAGGCTGATTCGAGTTTTCGCTGAGCGCACATGCAGTTTTGAAGAAAAATGCTGTGCCCCGGCTCTAATGTTACTCTGATTAAAACAATGACCAACTTTGAAAAGTGGCGTGATTGGTGGACGTGTCCTATGGGCGTGTCCTGTGTTTGCCGCCGCTGGACCGCTGCTCGGTTTCTGTCGTCTGCAGAATACAGGAAGTTGCTTCCTAGAAGGAGCGAGTCATATCGTAGATCAGGGAATTGTTTCTTTCTTGTTTGTTAATTAAAGAAAAAGAAAAGAAAACATTTTTTTTTTTGCCAGGAAGAGGAGTTAAATACCAATTACCAGATAATTATATTTGTTTGTTTGGAAGACGGGTAAGAAATTTATTTACAAATTACTTTCACGCTAACCCAGGTGTCACAAAACTGTTGTTGTTGTTTTTCCACCGAAAGGCTTTGCTTTATTTATTTATTCATTTATTTATTTATAAGACACATATATTGATTACAATAAAGCAAGCCTTATTCTGGACTAATGACAAATCCGTGATATTTTTCTTTAATCCTTAAAATAGGGGTTGACATTTCATGCAAACTGTCTCTCAAAGAAGACGGTTTGCATGGAATTTCTTGCGCTATTTTCGGAGAAAAATTAGAAAAATAAACATGTATGACGTCTGCTGATTTTTTCCCTGTCCATAAAAAGGTTTAATCCATAACTGCAGCAGACGATATTTTGATTTTTTTTCCAGAGAAAAAAAAAACATCTTGACATGGCACGTGAATTGTCTCCCAAAATACAAAAATAGAATGTTGTCTGCTACAATTGTATTTGGCGCTTTAAAATGATGATGTGTAGGCCCTTTAAAAGTTATTTATCCCTTAAGGCGTCACTTACAACTGCTGCAGACGACACATATTTATTTATTTTATTTTATTTTTTTATTTATTTTTTTATTTTATTTTTTTTTTTTTTTTCAGAGAAAAAAAAAGTCTTGATATTTTATATAAATCGTTTTCTACAGATCTCATTTGACTTTCTTAAGGGTCAAGGGAAAAATGATGCTGTTTTCGCTCTTCAAAATTTATTTATAAGCACCGATTACGACTGCAACAGACAACTTTTTTTTTTATTTGTCAGAAAAAAAAAATAAAATCTGACATTTGATGTGAATAATCTAATTAGAAGACTATTCACATGAAATGTCAAGACTTATTTTCTATAAAAAATAGTCTGCTTCCAATTTTTATTTAGCGCTGTAAGTGTTTTGAGATAAAATAATATTTACGGAAATTACGGCCCATCAAAATTTATTCAACCCTTAAAACGTCTGTCATAAATACAACAGACGACACTTTTTTTTTTAACTATAGCAGACGATATTTTGATTTTTTTTTTTTCAGAGAAAATACGTCTTGACATGTTGACATGACATGTGAATCGTCTCCCAAAATACAAAAATAGAATGTCGTCTGCTACAAATTGTATTTGGCCCTTTAAGGTTTAAGGGATAAGATGATGATGTGTAGACCCATTTAAAAGTTATTTAGCCATTGAAGCGTCACTTACAACTATTGCAGAAGATACATTTTTATTTATTTATTCTTTTTTTTCAATCTAAATTTATTCAACCCTTAAAGCGCACAGTTTTACTGTATAAAAGTGGGGTTTGATGGGGTCAAAACTATACAGGCATGTTTTCGTGATGTGAATAATTAGGGCAAATACGGTATCCAAAATGTGTCAGATCTGTTCAAAATATCCCCGTGAAAATGAAAAAAAAAAAAAAAAAAAAAAAAAAAATGACCTTCCCCCATGCCCTCCGGTTGACCCCCTCTGGGTCCACGTGTGCATTAGCAAAATCTCATCATGACTTTTGCTCTTAGTTGATACAGTCATTAGTAAGGCCCTGAGTTGATTACGCTGATGCGCCGACCTGCACTGTCCAATTACGTCCAGAGACGCCTTTTCGCGCGCGCAGCTAAATTATTCACAATAAGTAATATAGACCACGCCTTTATTTGTTGTGAGTTGTGGTCAATAAGATTAACGACGGAAAGCATGATTTGCACGTTTTATTTCATCAAGAAGGCAGCCATTTTCAGAATTTCTCAATTTCTGTGTTTTATGTTGTGAAAAATGTGCTTTAACAGGTATTTTTTTTTTTTTTCATAAAAATTAGATTATTTTTTTGTTATTTCCGTATCTTTATTCATTTATATTAGAGTACATGTGAAATATTCTTTGGAGCATACACAGGGACTGAAAACGCCTAAGCGTCCACGTGGCCGAGTGGTTTGGCACGACCGACCACGAGGTTCCAGGTTCGGCTATATATATATATATATATATATATATATATATATATATATATATATATATATATATATATATATATATATATATATATATATATATATATATATATGCACACTGATTTGTGTCTCTGGTGATGGGCAGGACTGTCGGCTCGGATACCTCGGTTGGTAGCACAGATGTTTGCAATATTCGGCCAGAAATGCATGTCCGAATAGCCCAAATCGACTGGCCTTACAGGATAGCCGATTTTGGCCATTTTTGCATGCATTTCTTGCCGAAATTCAAGCTCCTGTGGTTGGTAGAGCATCTGACTTGCAACTAGCGGGTCGTTCGTTGGAGTCCTGCATTGGACACCCTTTTCCTCCTCAGTTTACTTTTATACCGTCCAACGTAAAGAGGTGAATAACCCACGAGGTTAGGATTGGTACATGCAGGAGACTGAGAGTCTGGAAACGGGTTTTGTCTGTCCATTTTATGCGTGGCACTTGAAAATTAGAAGGAAAGGGGTGTGGTGACTGGCAGGACTGTCGACCCGATTAGCACAGTTGGTAGAGAGCATGGCTTGCAAGGTAACGGTTGCAGGTTCGAGTACTGCATATGCCACCTATTTTCCTCAGTTTTCTTTACAGCTTCTGTAATAGTTAGACGAATGATTAGCACTCCTGACCGGTTCACTAGGTCTCGGGTTCGAATCCCGCTAGGGGCCGAATTCAGCTTATGACTGTGTGGCGCTTTTGCACAGACCATTTCATTATCACCGGTTCATCAACCGATATGACCTGAATGCTGTTGAAAGAGACGTAAAACTAAATCATCATAATCTTATGTGATGGGCCATCCGAAGATCTAGTTTATGCGGTCCAATTTATGGAGAATGTAGCCAGTATATCCAGATAGAGTAATTCATGCGGTGACCAATTTGCATATTGTTATTTTTGCAAGAATGCGTATACCTTTAGAGGCGATAAACGGTTTATTTCGGTGACAAGATAAAAACAAAAATATTTTTTTAGCTCCAAATCATCATCATCACTTGCAAAATTTTCTGCCATTTTTGACAAGAAAACAACTTTTGTGATATCTGTTTACTCTCACGGTATCGTCTGGATCTATACGGTTTGCCATTCTGTGAATGAGTTTTGACTGAATCCCCTATTTGCAACAATGGATGTGTCTCAATTCAGAGATGGAAGAGTACATTTCGGAAACTCGTGGAGAGTGTGTGTGTGTGGGGGGGGGGGGGGGGGTGGGGGGTGGGGGAGGGCTGAAGGGAACGTTCTCTAATGATGTGTTTGCTTTCTGTTTTTCAGTAACCATACCCTGTAAGAAGATCCTACTTTGAGTCTACATAGTCTGGGATTTATTCAATATATTTCGATATTACTGATCCAGAATCTTGGTCAAGATCGTGTAGATTTAGAGAAGACTGAATACAGCCACCTCCAAGTCCTTCATAGCAGGTAAAATTCTTAATCTACTTGTACATTAACCTTTACCACTCTCTAGTACATTACATTTTTACCACTCTCTTGGCTATTTAACCAGACGACAAATTGATGATATTTTTCTATTTTTTTTCCCAGAAAACAGGATTTGACATTTCATGCAAATTGTCTCCATGGCCTGTTTTCTAGGAAAAATAAGAAAATATTTCAATATGTCGTCTGCTGAAAAGGACTTTAAGCAGTTTTAAGCATTGAGCAGTTGTTGTTGTTTTGTTTTGTTTTTTGTTTTTTTTTTGTGAGTTTTTTGTTTGTTTGTTTTTTTTTTTTTTTTGTTTTTTTTTGTTTTTTTTTTTTTTGTTGTTGTTGTTTTTTGGGGTTTTTTTGCGACCCCTACCCCGCCCCCCTCCCACTCCCCCATTAAAAATAATGTTACAGTACAACAATTTCTTTTAGCTAGTTTAATAGAGCAGTGATCCAAGTGTCAGAGTTAAGCAATTATTTGGATTTTATGGTTGCTATGGCAACAAATAATGGCTGCTAAATAGGCTAAAATCAGGAAAATAGGCTCTTTGGATTATTTTCGGAAGTTTAACTGTGAAATTTACATAGAAGACAGCTAAATGTCCAAAGAAAAGATATTTTAACAGATGATAAGTATTATCAAAATACATGACATACAAATATACGTATCTCCTTGGTATTCAGCTGGGCTGGTTCTTAATTTCTAAAAAAATCTTCCTCTTACAAACGCATTATTTCCTTTATGTTGAATGTCAATTTTGAGAAAGGTTAAAATATGATTTTTTGCTTTCATGTTTTTTTGTTATTGTTTTTTTTTTTGTTGTTTTGTTTTTTTTTTTGTTTTTTTGTTTTTTTCCTGCCTAAACTAAAATGAAAAGCAATGGAATATTGGTCCACTTTCGATTAAATTTTGAAAGGAGAATGAGACTTTTTTTGTAAAGGGACATGACTCTAATCAAAGGGAGATAACTCTGGTTGCCTACTACAACGTGAAATAAACAGGAAAAGGGTGTATTAAATAATTTTAAACAATACCATTTTGGAAGCAATGCCTTCCTTTCAGTTGATATAATTTTGAAAGATGGAATTTTGTGTTTTGAGTTATTTTTCATTTTATATTTGCTAAATTGCTAATCATATTAAAACCATGAAACAAAGTATGTTATTATTATTCATAGCTTGTACAATGGATAGCCTGAGTCACAGACACACAAATACACATTCACTGACACTTCATACTTGTAGCCAGAACATATTATAAAATAATGCATGTACCTTGACATTCCCACTGTAGTTGGTCACTGAAAAATATATATCCAGAGAAAACACGGCTGAACCTAGCAGCTGCACAGTCTGTCAGATTCCCAGCTAGCATTCTACATAAATCTACAGTGGGCCTTTATCGGCCCGTCAGCTACCCTGACTCGCCGATAACTACCCTCTGTAGATTTATGTAGAATGCTTACTGGGTTCTTCAGTGTCAGCATGAAGATACTTTGGATCCTATACTATCTATAGAACACTCACTGAAGATTCAGACCAGACTGTGTGAACATGCAGGCTGATTTAAATCTTCGATAAGTACACACTTAACTTTGCAGGAATTGCTGTACCCCAGTTTAAAAGTGATTGTAAAATGTAGCACCTCTACTAGTAATTTAGCAGATATTGACAGGTGCCAAACAGAAATTGACAAGATTTGAAGTAACACATCTGGAGCTCATCATCCTAAACAAATGACACTTTGACATATACAGCTATCATCCAAAACATTCCTCCCTAGCTGTTACCAGCATATGAATAAATAAAGGGTTGGTTGGGCTGGAGTTTTTAACGGCCCAGTCAACACTGTTAAGATCATGACAACTGCCCTTCTTGATACATACAGGGGTGGCTAGCGGCTTCGATGGCTCAGTTGGATGCGCGTCCGACTGGTGACCCAGGAGGTTGCGGGTTCGACCCCTGCCGGGTCGGCAACATTCGTTCGTGGATATTGATCAAGAAATGTTTTCTGGGTTTCTACAGTCATTCTGTCCCTTCCACTGATTCAAGAGGGGCAGTCGCCACTTTCTGGCGAAAGAATGTGCACAAGCACTGGTTAACCATTAAGAGAAGTAAGACTGCCCACTAAAAATGTGGTTAGGTAAACTGACCGCGCTTGACATGACCCTAATGGGTTGACTGTGCCGCAAAACAACTCAATCAATCAAATGCAGTATATTCTAGATTGTTAGTGCACATACCCATGTACGAGCACTGTCTTTTGATTTCAGCCATAGTACTTTTATCCAGTTCTTTATTGCTTAGCATGCTGGGTAAAAATCAGCAGATATTTTGAAATAGTTTTCTTAATTTTCACGGAAAATAGATTTTGACATTTCCGAAGGAGACAATTTGCATGAAATGTCAAAGCCTATTTTCTGGAAACACAAGACAAATATCAATTTGTTGTCTGCTGAATTAGACCAGAAAGCGGTAAAGATTTATTAAGCAGATAGAATCACCTCAAAAATTAAGAAAAAAAAAGTATTGCATAAGCTTAATAATTAAACACGACCGTAATGGAGTCCTCTGCTGATTTGTCATTTATATTTGCCCTTGTGTTAGCTCGATTTATTACTCATAGGTACAGATAAGCTGGTTTTTACAACCAAAATTGTTGATATTCTTCTGATTCCTCCTCGAAAACATATGGGTACTCATTAGAAGCGCCATAGCGAGGTGCGTCTGATGAGTACCCACAACATATTTTCGTGGAGAAATAAAAATAAAATATTTTCCTAAAACTTCACTCTTATCTGAAGCTATGAAATTTACTCTCCTTTTTTTAAGAGTTACTTCCCTTTTAATAAAATAACATTGAAATCTCGTTAGCAAGATATCTCAAAAAGTATTTGTACTAGAGTCTTGATATTTGGTATACTGATTGGGACTGAGGAGGAGATCACCTGATTAAATTTTCAATCAATTTAATGAAATTTGTTGGAGTTATGGCTCTTTGCAATTTTGGCCATTTGTTGCTTTCATGTGCATAGCATTAGTTTAGAACCACGTATGCTAATGCTTTGAAATTTCATACATGGATTCCTCATGAAAAAAATATGTGACCCGTATTTTTTTCTTAACCGAATTATCTCCCATTTTAGAGTTATTTCTTTATTAATAAAATAATACTGAAATCTCGTTAGCCAGATATCTCAAAAGATATTTAAGCTAGAGTCTTGATATTTGGTGTACTGATTGGAACTGAGGAGGAGATCACCTGATTAAATTTTCAATCAGTTTAATGAAATTTTGTTGGAGTTATGGCCCTTTGCAATTTTTGGCCATTTGTTGCTTTCATGCGCATAGCGTAAGTTTAGAACCATGTATGCTAATGTTTTGAAATTTCATATATGGATTCCTCATGAAAAAATAGGTGACCCGGTTTTTGTTGTTGTTTTTTTTTGTTTTTTTTTTTTTTTTGTTTTTTTTTTTTTTTTTTTTCCTTACCCGAATTATCTCCCATTCTAGAGTTATTTCCCTTGTAATAAAATATCATTGAAATCTCGTTAGCAAGATATCTCAAAAAGTATTTCAGATAGAGCCTTGATATTTGGTTTACTGATTGGGACTGAGGAGGAAATTACCTGATTGAATTTTCAGCAAATTTAATGAAATTTTATTGCAGTTATGGCCCTTTGCAATTTTTGGCCATTTAGTTTAAACATATTTTATTACATAATACAAGTACAACAAAGTAACAAATTTGACATACAAACGATATAGGATTAGAACGAAAGCATATAAATACTTATAGAGTTCTTCTCCTCTACGGTGTATATTTCGTTGTTGACTTGAAGGCAGATCGTTTCACAGATCAAGGCAAAATGTTGTGGTTTATATCATGTAAGAAGGTAAAATAAATTAGTTGACAAAACACACACAAAAAATATAGAATACAAAAAAGAAATAAGCATAAAGAAAAATTATAAAAAAAAAAATAAAAATAAATAGATAAATAATAAACAAATAATTCAATAAGTGTTTGTATTAAGAAAACAGTAGTAGGAATCAAACAGTGTGTAACAAGGTATATGAAAATAGCATTCTTGGAGAGGAACAACTGAGCTTGCATCCACAGGCAGACAATGCAGATATTGTTCAGGACAAGTTGTACCTGCAACATGCATTTACTACAGATTTAAAACCGTTTAGTGTCCAATATAAATTTATGAACTTTATCAAAAATGGCTTTGTTTATGTCAACAGAGAGGTTTGAGCTGCCGTATAGCAACAGATTTAAAGTAGGTGTCTGAATTGTAGATATAGCATTCATTAAAGCTGTGCGTTGAGTTTGGTAATGTGAGCAATGGAAAAAATAATGCTGCGAATCCTCGATACTACCACAACTACACAGTGGAGTTTCAGAGACATTTTTCAGGAACAGATCCAGATTCAAAGCACTGCAGTGAGTACGCAAACGAGTGTGTAAGATCTGGAGGCGGCGACTGCCAGTATAATAGTGTTTCGGTGTTTGTTCCTTGTCTTTAGTTAAGTTATATTTAAAAGAGTTAACAGTATTACTTTGCTGGAGTTCTAATGGCAGATTATTCCATTCTTTGATGGCCGTTGGCAGAAAAGATTGTTGATACTGAGTGGTTCTAGCATAGATTCCTCGTAGATTACTTGCATGCCTTAAATTATAATTAAAAACATTACTAATAGATTCAGGTACCAAAGAGGATAGATACTGTGGAGTTAAACTGTATCTCATTTTATAGAAAAGAGTTAGCCTGTGGTTTTTGCGTCTCTGTTCGAGAGTTTCCCATCGAATTTCAGAATAGAGTGTGTCTAACGAAACTAACTTTGTTGCTCCCGTAACTATTCTGGCAGCTTCATTTTGTATTTTGTCCAATTCTCGTTTTTCGTACTGGGTACAATTATCCCATATGACATCACCATACTCAAGCAACGGTCTTATAAATACAATATAAATGGTTTCAAGAGATTTTCGGTCGAGTTGAAATTTAAGTTTTCTCATGATATTTATTCTTGTCCACGCTTTTTCAGATATGTAGTTTATATGTTTGTGCCATGAGCAGTCTTGTGAGAATACTATTCCTAAGTGTTTATGAGAGTCCACTTCAGTTATTTGTACATTTTGCATAAATAATGGGGGGTGAAGGTTTCTATTTAATTTACGCGAAATTAACATAGATTCAGTTTTTGGAGGGTTAAAAGTGACTAACCACTTAGCAGCCCATTGTGTTATTCTTCCTAAGTCAGCGTTAATACAAGCAGCTGCAGTGACGGGGTCATCGACAACAATATAAACACTTGTATCATCTGCAAAAAGTCGAATATTGGAACCTATATCAAGAACAATATCATTGATATACACAAGAAATAAAAGGGGTCCTAAGATCGAACCTTGAGGGACTCCAGCATGTATAAAAATCCAATCTGAGACAGCACCAGGCAGAACAACTCTTTGCTTTCGATTAGTTAAATAACTCTTAAACCATTTTGGCCATTTGTTGCTTTCATGTGCATAGCATAAGTTTAGAACAATGTATGCTAATGTTTTGTAATTTCATGTATGCATTCCTCATAAAAATAAAGGTAATCTGTATTTTTTTTTCGTATCCGAATTTTCTGAAGTTATTTCCCTTTTAGAGTTATTTCCCTTTTAATAAAATAACAATGAAATCTCGTATATTTGCACTGTTATAACCGTCATGGGCAAGCAGTGTTGGAATCAAGCAGTGTTAGAGTCAGGCAGTGTTGCGGGCATAGTGTTTTACAAACACCAGCTCTAGTTGTTCAGTAATTTTGAAAAACTTAGGAAAAACGCAGGGCTCATCCAGGATATTTTCTATGGGGTAGGGTGGGAGGGAGCGGGGTTGTCGATTTGATCAAATTAATGTAGCCAGAAAGACCGGACTGAGCAAACAACACAGACTCACGTCAGACGCCGCAGAACCGCTGTTTATTACTCAGTCAGCAATTTTACACAAATTTAGATGTATGTATCATACAGTTGGTTTAGGGTGACCGTCTTTGCCATTTGTATTTGTCTGGAAGACACCTTTTGTAATAAGTGAGCCATTCTGTATAAAAATGACCATCATAAAAACATGCCTATATAATTTTGCCCCCCTTAAACTCCACTTTTATATAGTAAAACTGGGCTTTACAGGGGTATGCATTTTTTTCTTCCTTCTGCTAAAAAAACATAGATTGTGGGTGCTCTTTAGAACCGTCTCGACGAGGCGGTTCTAATGAGTACCCACAATCCATGTTTGAGCAGAAATATGAAAAATATCAGAATTTTTATCTGAATAATTTCAGATTTTGGTGGTGAAATTTTCAATATATTTGAATAGGCGTGTTTTATATGCTTATGACATACAGGCCTCATGAAGCGAAATAGTGCTTTTTAAGGACATATGCGGAAATACTTCCTGCACTGCAAACTGCTTAAGACTTTGCTTATATTCAGTTTCATATACTGGCTCACTATTTTTAAAATAAAAATGATACGTCATCGTGCTAAGTCTTTTACAGTCTGACCTGGAATGACGCCACTCCAACAGTTTTCCCGAAAATATGTGCAAATAATTCTGTTAGTTGATTGTATGACAAAAATAGCATTCGCCTTGCTTTTAATTTTATAATTTTGAGCAGAACCATACAGGAAATGATATTGATACACATCTGCTGCTCATTTGTCAAGATGAGACAGGAATCTGCAATGCCAATTTTCGACGACACTTCCTAAAAATCCTTAAAATAAATCCATTTCTTCCATATTATGGACCTAACCGAAAATTGCTACACTAGAAATCTCACAAAATAAGGTTATTGTTTGGAAGGGGGTAATATACAACAGAAAATTAAAAGAAAAGTGTGGGTCATCGTGCTAATTTCAGTTTTATGAGAAAAAGTTTTCCCCTACCCCCATATAAATTCAGGAAATATACATAAAATCCCCAAAAGGATGCATTATCCTTTGTTGATATGGCCGATTCTACTTGTATACTAATACAGGGATACTGTACGTTGAAATAAATCATTTAAGAAAGGCTGAGCCAATTCAGTTTTATCAGATCTTGAATAAAGGCAAAACGTTAAAAAAATCCAAACATGTACTTGTCATTATTTTCTTCAAAGTTGAAGCCAAATTAGACAAACTCAGTGCTAAAAACATGAAAAATCAATTCCTTATTTACTAAATTTACTCAGTTTTGTACCAAATAACAGCAACGTTTTTGCTCTGGCTCAACTTTCATTTTTGAGGATTACACAAAAATGGCGCATTGCCCGCAAATGTCTTTAACATGATCAGTGCCTTCGCTGTCCGCATATGCCCTAAGAATAGTTTTCACATAGCGCGGCCCATATGTGACCAGCATAGACCAAAATCAGCCTGTACATCCATGCATACATAATATAGGGACTAAAAAGTTCTAAAAGCAAAAAGCACAGACAACTGATCAGATTACACGAATGCACAAGCTGATCTACTCTGTTTTCAGCAGCTTTCTGAACGTCATTTTTGCATGGCTCTTAAATCAGAAGTAAATTCACAAACTTTTGTCACGATTCAGAGCAAAACCAATAGTTGTAACTAGCTATGCTACAAATGGTTGTAACTTGCTAAGCAACAAAAGTTTATTTTATTTGACAGATAAAAAAAATCTTATTTTCCGATGGTAAAAAATGAGTTCATTTTTTGCAAAGAAATCAGTTCAGTATTGAAATTATTTAAGTAAGACCTGTTTTTGTCCATAAAATAATTTTCAAGGTAAATAGTTAAGAATAAAACAGAAAACAGAAACAACAATTGGTTTCCACCAATAAAATTTTGCATTTAGAATAAAATGCCAAACAAAAAGCCTTTTCATGTGACTTCGAAAGCAAAGTAGGTCTGTCATAGCTCCAGATAAGCGGGAGTATCAGGTAAATATTTTCCTTATTTCTCCACGAAAACATATGTTCTTGATCTCATTAGAAACGCCTCGGCAAGGCGCTTCTAATGAGTACCACATCATATGTTTTTGTACAGAAAAAGAAAGTTATCAAAAATTTTTTTAGCTAAAGAAGTACCTTATCTGGAGGTACGTGTGCGTTTGTTGTATTATAATAAGGCATTATTGTTGTTGTTGTTGCAGCTGCTGTTGTTGTTGTTGTTGTTTCCACTTGGGGAAGATCATGTAGCTCATACAAAATAGCCCCTAATAAGCTCATAGCACTAGATAAAAGGGGTATCAGATATTTTTCTTTTTTTCATTTCTCCACGAAAGAATGTTGTGGGCACTCATTAGAAGCGCCTCGCCGAGGCGCTTCTAATGAGTACCCACAACATGTTTTTTTGTGGAGAAATAAGAAAATTATCAATACTTTTTAGTTGAAAAAAGTACCTTATCTGGAGGTATTCCTGCGCTTGATATATATATGTGATAAGCATTTTGTTGTTGTTGTTGTTGTTGTTGTTGTTGTTGTTGTTGTTGTTGTTTCTACTGGAAATAGCTCATGTGGCTCATGCAAATGAGCTGATAAGCTCACAACATGTTTTTGTGGAGAAATAAGAAAAATATCAATACTTTTTGGTTTAAAGGGGAACGCAATGTAAATTGTAAGTATATTTTAGAGTAAAGTGCTTAACAAGCCATTTATTTTGATGCAAGAGTTTTCAAAATTGGCCTAGAAATAAGGAAGTTAGGGTGGTTTGAATATATTAAAAATGGCTGTAATGGATGCCGCCATATTGTAGGCTTTGTGACGTCTCACAGCCCAAATTAAATATGCAAAACCAAATTATAAAGGGTTTTAAGAATAATTTTGCTACAATTTTTTTTATATTTTTTTAATTCTAGTGACAAGCAGTCATTTCCCCAAAAATAAACCAACTTTATGAGAATAACTACCTCTATGAAAGGAATTTTAATTTTTATGAAACCTCATTAACTATTCAAAATGGTGGCGCCCATTCCACCAATGTTAAAATATTCAATTGCCTATAACTTGCTTATTTTTCCACCGATTTTGATCAAATTTGTGTCAGAATTCATTGTAAAGTTCTTTATTTTAAAGCACAAATCCTTTTAAGGTTGCGTTCCTCTTTAAAAAATCCTTATCTAGAGCTACGCCTACGCTTGAGTTTATGAAAAAGGCATTGTTATTGTTGTTGTTGTTTCTGTTGGGAGAAGCTCATGTGGTTCATCCAAAAGAGCTCCTGATAATCCCATAACACTGGCTAAGAGTGGGTATCAGGCCAATATTTTTTTTTACTTCACGAAAGAATGTTGTGGGCACTCAGTATAGAAGCGCCTCGACGTTGTTAATTTTGAGCTACAAAAATTGAGATGTGAGCCACAAGATGAGAAAGTATACCTTATGACACGTGAGTTAGGAATTGAATTCTTATTTAACCTGCTGGTTTTCTATTTCAGTTGATAATTCGTGCTGGAGATGATGGCATCCCATTCCAGCAGTCACCGACAACTACAGTATACCATTTTGCTCTCCGCAACTAGTTTGCACCAGTGATACACAGCCTGTGTTCAAGTCAACTATGGTTAATCAAGTTGATACGGAAGTGTTCCTTGTCAATGTTGCTGACGCTGATGATGCAGTCCTAACACTAGGTAATAACCTTTAACCCTTCACACCAGAGTTTCTGAAATGCAGAGGCGGACAGGTGGGGTTCGCGGGAGGGGTGAGGATTCAGTCGAACCCTTTTTGACTAAAACTTTTATTTTCATGGGAAATTTTGGATAAATTTGATAACGTTGGGATACCGTATTTACAGTAAATAAATATTAACAGCCATTACTCTTTTTACCTTGTACATCTCTTCAGCAAGTCGATCTTACTACATATGAATGCGTATTTGTGTTGAGGTTTTACGGCCCAGTCAACCCAATGGGGTCATGTCGAGCGCGGTCAGGTTACCTAACCACACGTTTACTGGGCAGACTTAGTCCTCTAAGCGGTTCACAAGTATTGTGCACATTCCTTCGCCAGAAACTGACAACTGCCCTTCTTGAATCAGCGGAAGGGAGAGAATGACCGTAGAAAATATTTCATGATCAATCTCCACGAAAGAATGTTGTCGACCTCGGCGGGGGTTGAACCCGCGACCTCCTGGTCTCCAGTCGGACGGCGCATCCAACTGAGCCACCGAGGCCGGCCAAATGTGTATTACATTGCTGAATAAGTGGCTAACAGTATGGAACCTGATCAGACGCCGAGTTCTGCGGCGTATAATCAGGTTCTATACTGTTTGCTCAAGCCTGTCTTTTAGAATACGTAGAGTATGTGCGGTATATTTTATCGACTCGACCCCCTCCCCTCATAAATTATCCTGGATCCGCCCCTATAATGAACTCTTCCATCTATGAGTTTGGACACATCCACTGCTACAAATTGAGGTGAAATCAAAATTAGACATCAAATAGTGTAGATTCAGATGAGACGGCTCGTAACAAGCCATCTCATCTGGACCTACAATGTTTGCAAAAGCATCTGTTTCGGTCTGTAGGGAAGTGTCCGGGTAAACGAGCGGTCAGCGCTCCCGACTTCGGATCTGAAGGTCCTAAGTTCGAATCCCGTTGGAGTCGGAATTCAGATCATGACTGTACAGAGCCTTTCATTCACCCTTCATATGACTTGAATAATGTTGACGTCAATAAGAAAACATGTCTATATAATTTTGACCCCCTTAACCCCTGTCATGCTGAATAAATTAAGATGTCACGCCTACTTCTAATTTTCAGCCAATCAGATTACTTAATTCAGATTGTTGCTATAAATTCATATACTTAATGGCAAACAGTGCAGATCCAGATCAGTTGGCTTCTTCAGAAGCCAACTGATCTGGATCTACACTGTTTGCAAGGGCAGGGTATATCCGGGTTCAGCAGGACAAGGGTTAAACCCCATTTTTATGTGGTAAAACTAGGGTTTACAGGGGAAAACATTATTTTTTCTTATATCTGCTCAAAAACATAGATTATGGGTATACGTTAGAACCACCTCGCCGAGGCTGTTCTAACGAGTACCCACAATCTATGTTTTGAGCAGAAATAAAAAAAATCATTATTTTTTAATCTGAAAATTTTCATTTTTTGGTGGAAACATTTTCAGTATATTTGAATAGGCATGTTTTAGTAATGTAAAACACCAACGCATGCAGGGTTGAAAGGGATAAGTACTCAAAAAAAAAGCGGTTGGTTCTTGCTGTACTTGCTCCAAGGCACTTCTAATCAGTACCCACAACATACTAGACTTGACAAAGTCTGTTCTTTGATTTCTTTTTTTCTATAATTATCAAAAATAAAAAAATAAATCAAGTCCTATATCTATAATGTGATGTTACTGAAATGAAGAAACTAAAGGGGCTGTTACAACAGTTTGCTCTTAAAGAGACAATTTTAATAACAAGGAGGGCAAATACAAATGTAGGGATTTGGGCAAGTCTAACAACATATGTTTTCACGGAGAAATAAAATAAAAAAGCTATTTTCCTGATACACCTTTTATCTGGAGCTATGATACTGGATTTGCCCTTTCCTTGATTCCCCTGTTCCTAATATTCAGGTTGGGTTGGAGTATAACGACCCAGTCTACACTTTTAAGGTCATGTCGAGCCAGTCAGTTTACCTAACCACAGTTTTCCTGTAGTGACCTAGTTGTGCACGCCCGAATATGGTTCCGGTTCGTTGACAAATATGGGCAAATATTGCCACTGTCGGCTGTCTTGTATTTTTCCCGTTATCGCATCTTCTTTGTAACCATTTGAAGCATTGCGTCGAAACTTTGCGTATGGATTCCTCTCAGCCCCTAAGATATGTCTCCGCAAAAAAATTCGGATCCGTTGACTGACATGGGCGCCAGACATCTATCTTAGAAATGTTGTTGTTGTGCAGATTTTTAACGCTACCAGGCACCCGAGGCACATAGAGGCAGCGGCGATTGTTATGTACATGTATTTGTACAGCCTTGCTTTCATGGATCACTCATGCACACTTTGTTCCGCTGTCTGTCACCAAGTGCCGCCCTGTCCACTTTATACTGAACCCAGGGCACGTCGAGTATGAGCTAGGCGTACTAATGGTCTGAAAATTCTCTCTACCCGAGCGGGATTCGAACCTACGATATCCCGCCTGAAAGTCGAGTGCGCTAACCACTAGGCCACCCAGCCCACTATCTTAGAAATCATGACTTCCCCTTAACTTAACACTGTTACAATCTCATATTCGCATCTTCTCCGAGACCACTGGTCAGATTTTTTTTTCCGAAACTTGTATGGGATGTTTCCATAGTGACCTGCTTGTGCACGACCGAATTTGGTTCCGGTCCTTCGTCGCCCCTTGATGCGTCCCCCGAAAACGATTCTAGTCAGTCAATTAATATGGCTGCCCCATCCCAACCCACCCCTACCCATCCCACCCCATTCCACCACACCCCACTAGGTCAGTTAGGCCTGCTTTCAAAAAACACCACCACATGTACCACATCGGGATCAGTTTAATATCCTTTCTTGAAGTTTCTTCCGTAAGCGTCAGTCACATCAAACTTAATCAGTACAGGCACCATAACATTTTAGATAACCTCAGCAAAACGAGGTCACCGTGACCTACTTTCGCGAAAATTAATATCATATGCACGTTTCTGTGTTATCATCATATCCTGGCTTGCGTTGACGCCAGTTACATCAAACTACATCAATGCACGTATCATATAATTCTCCCACAAAACTAGGTCACTGTGACCTACTTACGCGGAAATTAAGATCACAAGCAGTTTTCCGGGCTAACCACGTATTTTCGACAGGTAAAGGCCCTGGCCACATAAAATTCCGCGTTATGAGCTGCGTCTAGGGGCGGTCGGGTGTCGTGAAGGCGTCGTGTATCTTACGTCACCGGCGTGTCCAAATGATATTGACTTAAAGTAGGGCAAGGCTTGCTAACCTTGTAGCAGGTAAGGGTAGAGGGGGAATGTTTCTATTGTCTTCGCTTTCATTCCTGTTCCTCTATCTAACCTGTCCCTCTCTTTCATTTCCACTACTATCTCTTCTATCTCTCTTCTCCCTTTCTCGGGGAGACGACACAAAATGACCCACAAGGGTTGACGTGTCGTTAAACCCCAACTCAATCAATCAATATGAGCAGCGTCGGGAGAAAAAGTCTGGATTTTCGTGAACGAACAGAAGAGGTTCTGATGAGACTGCGTGGATGCACAGCATCGCTTGAACCTTTCCTGTTCGCATATGCTATAGTAGCTCTTTTCCCATGACTCGGCTAATATTTTTATTTAAAAAAAAGTGACTGTCATTTTATTTTTTCAGTATTCCTGCGACACTATACAGTTAGACGTGACATGGAATAATCAGAAATTCAGGTTCCCGTTAAAAAGAAGCTGATACGTTTCCTGTTTGTACGCACCTTTTACACGCAAATGAGACTTGGAACTTTGCCTCAGAACTCGGGAGAGCAAATCCTAGATGCTACTGGTGTCCACGATGACGTTACTGTGCTCAAGAGATGAAACCTCTGATGGTATGGTCATATTTCTCATTCCTCTCCATCCTAATTAAAGGCTCCATATTCCTCAAAAATAGACAATTTATTATCCAAGAAAGGTTTGATAAATTGATATATGGTATTAACACAATCACAAAAACGTGGCACCTGACAGCCTGTAAAATTTCAATCAGTCCCTCGTCCTTGAAATGAAATGATTTTTTATAGTATCTCTGAATTAATGTTACCAACATTAATTCAGAGATACGATAAAAAAAATCATTTCATTTTTGATCCAGTTCAAAAACGAGAGACGAACTGAAATTTTACAGGCTGGCAGACGTCACATTTTATGATCGCATTAATACTATATATCAATTTATTAAAATTTTCCTGGCTGAAAATGTCTATTTTTTTTAGGAATATGGAGCCTTTAAATACGATAGAAGCATCCGGGTGGCCGAGTGGTTAGCGCTTCCGACTTCGGATCACGAGGTTTCGCGTTCGAATCCCTTCAGAGACGGAATTCAGCTTATGAGTTTAAGGTGCGTTATTGCATAGAGGCTTTCATTATCACTCTTCCATTGTCTTAATTTGACTTAAATAATGTTAAAAGGGACGTAAAACAGCCAACAATCAATTTACTATGCTTTCGGCATTCTTCGGAAAGACAGATTTTGCTTGGCGTTTTATTGTAAATAGTAACATTAATCCATTTATGCCAACGGGACATTGGCAAACAGTATCAACCTAGATCAGACGCCGCATAACGCGGCGTCTGATCAGGGTCTACACGGTTTGCACTAAATACAGGAAATTCTATAAAACATGGTAATAATAAAAACAAACCAGACACCCCTTCTATTCGCATTGGACTGGTCTAAAGAGTTAAGGTACATGTAGAAGAGTCCATTCAGCATAAATAGGTTAATTACTGATTGACAGTGTCTTGTCGGAAGCCATTTGTATTTTCTGTTCTCTGCTTTGTTTTTAAATATTTACCGTAAAAATAATTTTATGGCCGAGAAACGCTTTGGTCTATGCAATTTCTATAGTAAACTAGACTTTTGGAAATATTTTATCAGAAAACATTTTTTGTTTTTAAATATTTACCGTAAAAAATAATTTTATGGCCGAGAAACGCTTTGGTCTATGCAATTTCTATAGTAAACTAGACTTTTGGAAATATTTTATCAGAAAAAATTTTTTGTTTTTAAATATTTACCGTAAAAATAATTTTATGGCCGGAAAACGCTTTGGTCTATGCAATTTCTATAGTAAATTAGACTTTTGGAAATATTTTATCGGAAAACATTTTTTGCTTTTCTTTGTGGATTTTTAATTATTGATGTTCCATGACAATACTGTGAAATTTCAGAAATTTTGAGCAAGTGGAACTTATTAAAAACCTATATCCAAACTGTTCACCCTGCTGTCAAACTTTGCTTATTTACATCCATTTTCACTATGGGGGAAAATGGAAATAATCGATCTTTTTATAAGCCCACTGAATAGAATAAAACCTTTAGTGCATATGTACCCAGCAGGCACATGACGCTAATACAACGTCGCCTCAATGTCGATGCAACGTCATGACGTTGCATCGACGTTGAGCCGACGTTGTATAAACGTCATGTGCCCGCTGGGTAGTTATGACACATAATGAAAACTTGCCTATTCAAATAGATATCAACTCCAAAAACTGAAAAATTTCAGATAAAAAACTCTGAATTTTTTCATATTTCAGCTCAAAACATAGATTGTGGGTACTCGTTAGAACCGCCTCACTGAGGCGGTTCTAACGAGTACCTGCAATTTATGTTTTTTAGCAGAAATAAGAAAATTAATGTATACCCCTGTAAACCCCAGTTTTACTATATAAAAGTTGGGTTTAAGGGGGTCAAAATTATATAGGTTTGTTTTCGTGATGAAAAGGCTTTGCATTGAATCGTGACAAACAATTACAACTACTTTTGAGTAAAACGCCACCCAGAAAATTCTGAAAGATGTTAACTCTTAAAAGGCCAAGAAAACCTGCATCTGAAAGTGTCGTCTGTTTATGTCGTCTGCTGAATATTCTTGCAAACTTTTCAAACCTATTTTTGCATACAGGCAAACAGTGTGGACCCTAATCAGACTGCAGTCTGATCTGGGTCCACACTGTTTGCAAAAATGACTTTTAAAATCACAAGCAGATGACAAGGCAGACGACAATTGTTGTGATTGGCAGTTTAAGGGTTCAAAGCAGAATAGATACGGTAGTTCACGTATACTCTAGCAAGTCTTGCCATGTATGGCTATAAATGTCATCTCAGCGGGCACATGACGTTTATACAACGTCGCATCAACGTCGATGCAACGTCATGACGCTGCATCGACGTTGAAGCGACGTTGTATAAACGATGACGTTGCAGCGACGTTGTATAAACGCCATGTGCCCGCTGGGATCTCATCGAGAATTCAGTTAACATTCAAAATAGATATCTCACCATATACGTAGTTCTGGGTATAGTTTGTGTTTCATTTAGGAGCATGGTTTCATAACACTGAATATTGTATTACAGTATCATACATGAATAAACTGTATTATTGTCTATGAACATCTTTGCTATTTCTCCAGAAGAAATTTATATGAAAGGCCATGGACCGTTTCAATTTCCATGGATTGCTCAACGTTATTACAACCAAGTATAAGCTTTCACAAAAACCTTGATCAACGTTTAGTACACAATAAATGTTGAAGCTGATTAAAGACGGACAGCAAAATGTCAAGTTTCCTATTAATCAATGCTCAACATTGTGTCCTAAAATTGCAAGTAACCTCTCACAACTCCTGGTCACTATAATCAACTTTCGGGAAAATTAAGAAGTTTTCAAAGCCAGCCTAATATCTTCGCTTCCGTAAGCCTGGGTCATATCAAAATTCTTCCATTTATTTTTTTCATGCATCCATGCATCCTACCATTCGAGTAACCTCCCACAAAACAAAGTTACCACGACTTCAGCCGGCCTCGGTGGCTCAGTCCGAATGGTGAGCTGGAGGTCGCAGGTTCGTTCTCTGTCGGGTCAGGCAACATTCTGTCGTTGACTGATCGAGATATTTTCTATGGTCATTCTCTCCCTTCCGCTGATTCGAAAAGGGCAATTGTCTTTCTGGTGAAAGAATGTGCACAAGTGCTGGTTAACCACTTTGAGGACTATGCCTGGCCAGGAAAAAGTGTGATCAGGTAATTTCACCGCACTCGACATAACCCTAATGGGTTGACTGGGCCGTAAAATCCAAACTAAACAAAAACCGTGCCTTACTTTCGAGAACTTCAACATCACATGCACTTTTCGGGATCAGCCTCATATCTTGGCGTAAGTCGCATCAAACTTCATCAGTACATGTACCACATAATTCTAGTCGTTCTCCCGCAAAGAAGTCACTGTGACCTACTTTCGCGAAAATTAGCATCGCAGGCAGTTTCCAGGGTAAGAATCACATCGAATTCGATCATTTCATGCGTCCCGCCACTCCAGGTAACCTTCCACAAAACTTTGTCAAAAACTAAGTCTTTTTATTATGTTTTCATTTCTAAAAACAAAACAAAAAAGTGACTAAATTTTTAAAATATTTTTTTCTTTTTTATTCTTTCAGTGTTACTGCGGCATTTCCAAACTAGACGTGCCATAGACTCATGAGAAAATCAGGCTCTCTGGTTACATCCAACCTTTTTGTGGCAAAAGAAAGTGCACAAGTACTGGTTAACCGCGTGGTTAGGTAAATTGACTGGTTCGATATGACTTTAATTTTTCATTAACTTTAATAGTGTTGACGGCCCTAAAACTCAGAAATATCTTCTTTCCTTAATGCTTAAGAGACTTGAACAAACTATTCACGTTACTGAACTATAGTGACATTATAGCTCGAAATAAGACTTTAATTACTAATATTTTTTCTTATTTCTCCATGAAAATATATACTTTGTGGGTACTCATCAGAAACGCCTCGGCGAGGCATTTGTGATGAGTACCCGCAACATATGTTTTCGTGGATATTTAAGAAAAATATTGTGCATACACACTCTTTTCTTAAGTAATGTAAGTGAAGTTCAGTGCTACTGTTTTCTAGGACTTAAATACTGGTTAACCGCTTAGAGGACTAAGCCTGTCCGGAAAAAGTGTGGTTAGGTAAATTGACCTTAACTGACTTTAACAGTGTTAAGTGGGCCGTCAAACTCAAACTCCGTGTTACTGTCGTGATTCGCCCCAGTGAAAGAGTGGAGATGAGACACGATTCTGTGAGTAATTATAGTAAATTATGAAGGATCTCTTCATATGATGTCGGAATCTGCGAAATATCAGTCGACCTTTACAACTCGATGGACAAATTCAGCAGCCGGCATATTGATATTATTTTTCTCATTTTGCCTAGAAATTAGGCTTCGATATTTCATCCGAATTCTCCGAAGAGACAATTTGCATGAAATGTCAAAGCAAATTTCCAGGGAAAAAAACTCAGAAAAAAAAATTCAAAATGTCTTTTGCTGATTTTTTTACCCAGCATGCTTAGCATAAAGCTGGTAGACTTGCACAATGTAAAGATATCCTTCACCGTTAAGTTATTTTACTAATTTTGTAACACACCAGACTTGTTCATTTGAGCGTCGGGAATAGCACTTGTAATATACAGGTGGAGTCCTTCTGACCGGAAGTCGGTCTTCACATACATTTGCTGTTCGCACATTAACCATGTATTGCACATTAACTGTGTATACTGGTAAAAAAATACAGGTATGGATACTAGGTAATAATGGTCAAACGAACAAGTCAAGCCCACGGTTTTGAATCTCCTTTGCCGTGTATCGATCCCGTTGGTTGATACATAAACCTGCGTACAGTTCATTTTCCGCTACACGACGTTATCTATTAGAAATTAAAATACAATCATATTATGAATTACAGCAACTTTAATATCCCTTTTCCCAGTATTTTTCTAACATATCATAAAAAAAAAGATACTTTCCTTTTGATCAGATATTGAATTGTTTTGAATCGCTACATGGGAAAAAGATCTTCAGGTCACAAATATACAGACAGCATAGATCCAGATCAGCCTGTGTCTCTCTGCAGCCTGATCAAAACCTGCGTTGCCTGGTTATTAAGACACTGAAGGATATTTCGACAGACCCTGATCAGACTGTGTGACTGCGCAGACTGCTCTAGGCCTTTATTGTTGGAATTTTCTACAAAGACCTTTTTCGCATGATGTGAGCAATTTAACCCTTGTCCTGCTGAGTCCGGATATACCCTGCCTATGCAAACTTCTGAAGAAGCCAACTGATCGATCCGCACTGTTTGCCATTATGTGAATTTATATAAAAAATCTAGATCAAGAGATCTGATTGGCTGAAAATTAGAAGTGGGCGTGGCGTCTTAATTTATTCAGCATGACAAGGGTTAAGATGAAAATACAGTGAACCCTCGTTACAATGACAATATATAAAACATATGTTTTTGGTATTTGTTAGAATTGCCTCACTAGGCGATTTTAATAAATATTCAAATACAATGTTCTTGTTCTTCTCATTATCTGTCACCTTCTTAGCGAAGGTTTCGTGCTAGTCAAATTATTCATTTAACGAATTTTGCCGTTGTATCGAGTGCCGATGTAATGAGGGTTGACTGAACACCTTCCTTGTATCACGGGAGACAACTTTTGTATCTTCTTCGTATGCTTTGCTGCACACCAATCCCCTTTTAAAAAGGGGTCGTCAAAGAAAGTATTCGCTCCCTTTTCAGAAAAGGAAGCTAGAACAACTTTGACAAAACAAGTTTGAGGAAAGTTGGCTTCCCTGAAAGTCTCTCCATTTCCAATGAGCTGTGTCATGAGAAAATATTCTTATCCAGTATGCGGGCAACGTAGACGCGGATTAGCCTGCACATCATGTCTGGTCAAGGCTTTCAATGTTTGCTTATAGAACCGTTAGAAACGGGCCGTAGAATAAATGGAAAGAAAAACCCTTGGGTCTACGCTGTTCACATATATGATATGTTTTTCTCATGCTCTGACTACGAATGAGCCGGGGCACAGTACTTTCTACAAGAGTGCATGTGCACCCAGCGAACTCGACTTAGCTTGTGCGACCGCACAGGCTGATCAGTCTTCGCCGTTCGCCTGAAAACGCTTTGAATCATTGACTATCCAAGACTCTGATCAGATTGTGTGGTTGCGCAGTCTGGTCTGTCTTCGCCGATCGAACATGCAATCTTGTAGGAAATGCTGTTGACTCGTATGTATATATACTATTTTGTATTTTCTTATTAATCTTCACCACTCTTTGGGCTACTTTCAGCAGACGACAAACCGAGGATATTTTTAGGATTTCTTTATCCTGGGAAATAGGCTTTGACATTTTATGCAAATTTACGAGACTATTTGCAGGACACGTCAAAACGTATTTGCTAAGAAAATAAGAAATAATTTAAAACGTCATCTGCTGAAATTTTTACTCAGCATGCTAAGCATTTTGAAAATAATTTTCTTATTTTTACTTCCAGGACAATAAGGTTTGCTATTTCCTACAAATAAAGACCATTTGTACGAAATACCAACCCTTATTTTCTGGGAAAATATGAAAATCTCACCAGTTTGTCGTCTGTTGAATTTGTCAAGTGTGTCAAAAGTTAATAATAATGATAATAAAATCGTATTTACCCTAAATGTTCGACACCTTAACACCTTACTAGTCTTGTGGTAAAACCCAGCTAACAAACAACGTCGCTCCGACGTCGCCGCGACGGCGACGTCGGAACGACGTTGTGTGTTTACTGGGATGTGTGCAAGTCCATTTTACTACCAGAACCGTTGGATGAATGGCAAAAGAGTGTAGACCCTAATCAGACGCCGCGTTCTGCGGCGTCTGATCTGTGTTTGCACTGTTTGCTCAGGCCTGTCTGTCCGAAAACTTAGGGTACGTACGGTATGAAGCGCAAGTGTTTGTTTATTTCTCATGTATAGTTGTTAATCAGAGGAAGAGATAAGGGGGTGTCGGAGTAATATACATAACTATTTTGAGCAAATACAGTTATTTTCAAAAAAAAAAAAAAAAAAAAAAATGAAGTATTGATACCCAATTCAAAATTAAAGAGTACGGTATTATTTCCAAATTCAGGGGTAAAAATTAAACGTTTCAAGGTCAGAAAAGCACATGGTCACTGTTTATGATTACTGCACATAAAAGGTGTCTTTATACTTTATATGAGACAAGTACTATCTAAAAATATTAGATTGGACATGATGACTGACCAAGATTTTAATGAAAATGCAGGCATTTTAGTATCATTTCTTTTCGTTTTCTAAGTTTTATCCAATTTATATCAATTTGTGGCGTCTTTACTCAAAGCCAGAAATGAAAATACGATATTCTACCAAATTAAATTTTGAGGGTAAAACATTCAAATTGACCAAAAAATATCTGTTGCTCTGGTTAATGGTAGAACTAGTAGTAGACGTAGTAGTAGAAGTAGAAGCAGAACAATATAACCAAACTGAGGGAAGTATGAACAGCAAATGACCAAAAAAATGCAAACAAACCAGCCCGTCTTTATTCTAAAAATGCTCTGAAAGTAGGGATAGAGTATGATGAATATAAAGCCATTACGAAAACATGCCTATTCAAATATATTGAAACTTTTACCATAAAAAATGACAATTTTCAGATAAAAATATCTGATATTCTTCACATTTCTGCTCAAAACATAGATAGTGGGTATGCGTTAGAGCCGGCTCGGTGAGGCGGTTCTAACGCGTACCCACAATCTATGTTTTTGAGCAGAAATAAGAAAAATAATGTATACCCCTGTAAACCCCAGTTATACTGTATAAAAGTGGTGTTTAAGGGGGTCAATATTATATAGGCATGTTTTTGTGATGCCATAACACGAGATAAACTCTGTGAGACTGAGTAAAATATAGAGATGTGGCGAATTTCTCCCGTATCGGGAATCGAACTAAGGATGGGATGAACAGCAAATGACCTATGAAATCCAATAAAGTAGCCCGTCGTCTTTATTCTAAATACGCCTTGAAAGTAAGGATAAAGTCCAAATGCTGATGATTGCAATGCGATAGCACGAGCTAGGCTCTCTGTGAGACTGAGTTAAAAAAAGACATGAGGCGAATTTTTCATTTATCGGGAATCGAACAAAGGACGGCATGAACAGCAAAAGACCTATAAAATCAAATAAGCTAGCCCGTTGTCTTATTTCTAAATATGCCCCTGAAGTAGGGATAAAGTCCAAATTTTGATGATTACAATGCAATAACGAGTTGTTGTTGTTGTTGTGATGGTAGTAGCAGTAGTAATAGATGTAGATGTAGTAGTAGAAGTAGCAGAAGAACAAGAAGATGACGATGATAGAGGAAAATGAAGGAAGGCCAAGGTAACGCCCCACACACAAGCACGCACACACGCCGCAACACACGGAGGACAACATGAGCAGCAAAGACCTACAAAATCCAATAACCCGGTTCGTTGTCTTTATTCTGAGCATGGAAAGTATCACTTTAGTAGAACTTCTTATCGGGAATCGAACCAAGGACACCATGAACAGCAAAAGGCCTAAAAGTCTAACAGACCGGCCCGTCGTTTTTTTTTTTTTTTTTTTTTTTTTTTTTTTTTATTAGAACTAAGGACATGAAAAACAGCAAACGACCTAAAAAATCAACTTACAGACGGCCCCACTCTCCAGCGGACAAATAGAGTTTCTACAACGTCGCATTAACGCCTATGCAACTTCACAGTGTTAATACAATGTCGCATCAACGCCGATGCAACGTCATGACGTTGCATCGACAATGTCATGACGTTGCATCGGCATTAATGCGAAGTAGATGACGTTGCATCGACGTTAATGCGACGTTGGATAAACAACATGTGCCCGCTGGCCTGTTTTTATAGCTTAGGTATGCCCTGCAATAAAGTCCAAATCTGCAGAAACACAAAAGATAACAACGAACAGGCACAAGATGAGGTAAGAGATAGTAGTAGCAGTAGGTGTAGTAGACTTGTTGAAGATCAAATCAAGGGGACTGGATACACTTGGCAAATTATCTGCCATCTTTTTCAAGGGAGACAATTTTTGCAACTTCCTGTTTACTCTCTTGCACGCCAAATGTCTCTTTTCTGAAGGGAAAATGTCCTCATACGGAACAAAGTTCTTTCCTTCTAAAGTAGACCAATTTTCAGAAGGGAGGCAAAACAATTTTGACAGAGTTGTCTCCCCTGAAAATGTATCCGTACCCCTTAAACTGGTTAAGAGCAGATAAGCCCGTTCACACATTTTGTTTATAAACATATAATGCACAACTGATCCAAATTTTGTCGGACGAAAATAAATGAATAAATTTTCTTTCCGATATTTAATTTTGATAAAATAACTTCAAAATTTCAACCTGTCTACACCTAGCCTCGACAAACTAGGAAGCTTGGCAAACCGAGTAGGCAGTGTAGTCCAAGATCGGATGACACAGAACGCAGCGTATGATCAGGGTCTATAATGTTTGTCTTAATTATGTGCAACATGTAAATCTTAGAAATGGACATTTTTAAATAGTTTCAATTCTGAAAATGATTATATTCTCACAACTACGCTAGGCAACCTCCCATAGCTTCAGATAAGAGGGAGTATCCACACGTTTTTCTTATTTTTTTTCATGGAAACATATGTTGTTGGGTACTCATTAGAAGTGCTTCGGCGAGGCACTTCTAATATGTACCCGCAACACGTTTTACGGAGAAATAAGAAAAAATATCAGTACGTTTTGGTTGAAAAAATCTTATCTGGAGCTATGATAGTCTGGAATAGAATAATAGAACGTAAGAGATGTGTGCACGGGTTTAACTTCTTTTATCCAGATTTAACTTTACCTATGTATTACATCCTGACAAAAAGAAACGGTGTTTTCTAAATAAAACTTATTGTCTTTTATGATCTTGCATGTAATAGTCAATATCTGATCACAGTTTAACAACCAGAAATGTTAATTAGGAGAGTAATAGTTTGCAATATTCAAAACTCAAAGCCCAGTTGACAATAATAGTAAAAAACGTCGTGTATCACGAAGGGATATGAACTGTATGTGGTTATATGGATGTTGTAGAGAAATATTATTTTTAAAATTTGAAGTGTTACTGTACGAGTTCTTTGAACTCCGACGTTGGAACAAAGATATTTGAGTCGCCGTTAAATGCGACTTTTGCTTGTTAAAGTCCCCAACTTTGGGGTCAGTCTGTCCCCAACTTCTCACACGTTGATGGGGCATATCTATCTATCTATATCTATCTATTTATCTATCTACCCGTCGGATGTATAAATATCTCCGCGCTATTTTGTCTCTGTATGTTGGGTTTTACATCAATGGGAAAGATCGTTGATGTTATAGAATAAGTAAGTATAACTCGTCGGGTAAGTACGGACTCGTCAGATGCGTAGATATCACCGCGTTGTTTTGTCTCTGTGTGCTGTTTTTTACAACAATGGGAAAGATCGTTGATGTTATAGAATAAGTAAGTATAAACTCGTCGGGTAAGTACGGACTCGTCAGATGCGTAGGTATCACCGCGTTGTTTTGTCTCTGTGCGCTGGATTTTACAACAATAGGAAAGATCGTTGATGTTATAGAATAAGTAAGTATAAACTCGTCGGGTAAGTACGGACTCGTCAGATGCGTAGATATCACCGCGTTGTTTTGTCTCTGTGCGCTGGTTTTTACAACAATGGGAAAGATTGTTAATGTTATAGAATAAGTACGTATAAACTCACCGGTAAGTACGGACTCGTCAGATGCGTAGATATCACCGCGTTGTTTTGTCTCTGTACGCTGGTTTTTACATCAATGGGAAAGATCGTTGATGTTATAGAATAAGTAAGTATAAACTCGTCGGGTAAGTACGAACTCGTCAGATGCGTAGATATCACCGCGTTGTTTTGTCTCTGTGCGCTGGTTTTTACAACAATGGGAAAGCTCGTTGATGTTATAGAATAAGTAAGTATAAACTCGTCGGATAAATACGGATTCGTCAGATGCGTAGATATCACCGCGTTGTTTTGTCTCTGTGCGCTGGTTTTTACATCAGTGGGAAAGATCGTTGATGTTATAGAATAAGTAAGTATAAACTCGTCGGGTAAGTACGGACTCGTCATATGCGTAGATATCCCGCGTTGTTTTGTCTCTGTGCGCTGGTTTTTACAACACTCGGAGAGATTGTTGATGCTATAGAATAATTAAGTATAAACTCGTCGGGTAAGTACGGACTCGTCAGATGCGTAGATAGCCCACGTTATTTTGTCTCTGTGCGCTGGTTTTCACAACACTGGGTGAGTTCGATGATGCTACAGAAGTAGTAAATAGAGAAGACAATGATCAGGAACGTTGATTTTTCGACAATGGGAAAGGTCGTTAATATTATAGAATAAGTAAGTATAAACTCGTCAGGTAAATACGAACTCGTCAGATGCGTAAATATCACTGCGCTATTTTGTCGGCTATTTTGTCTCTCTTCGCGGGTTTTAACAGCATTTGGAAAGACCGTTGATGTTACAGAAGTAGTAAGTATTTACTCGTCATATACGTAAACATTGCCACGCTATTTTATCACTGTACGCTGGTTTTTACAACATTGGGAGAGATCTTCGATGCTATAGAAGTAGTAAGTATTTACTCGTCAGATGCGTAAAATATAATCGCGGTATTTTGTCTCTGGTCGCTGGTTTTTACAACATTGGAGAGATCGTTGATGTTATAGAAATAGTAAGTATTAGCTCGCCAGACGCGTAAATGTCACTGCGCTATTTTGTCGCTGTACGCTGGTTTTTACAACATTGGGGAAGCTCGTTGATATTAGAGAAGTAGTAAGTAGTAACTCGTTAGATGCGTAAATATCGTCGCGTTATAGAAATACTTGAAACCCTTTCATCCCTGAGTTCCTAAAGTGGACTCTCCCATCCTTGAATTTAGACACGTCCACTGATGCAAAAAGGGGGTTATCTAAAACCAAAAACAGAATGTCAAACAGTGTAGATCCTGATGAGACGAGCCGTCTCATCAGGATCTACACTGTTTGTCATTCTGTTTTTGATTTTAGACTACCCCGCCCATCAGGATCTGCACTGATTGCACTGGTCTCGTTTTTGGTCTGCTGGGCTGAAAGGGTTAAACAGTACCGAAATGCATACATGTAATGAGTTTGAAACGCGTCGCAAAACGTCTGTTTTAAAGACGAAGACGAGGAGGGGAGACCAGATGTCCAAGAGTCCAAGGGAGAAGAACACAGAAGTATTTCGGGTACAAAAGTGGTTAGTATTCCAAATTCATTTCTAGCTAATTGGTTTGTATTAAGCATATGTTAAGTGCATAGGAAGTACCTATAAGACACATAGTAATACCGTGTTTACTCTAAGTATGCGGACAGACGGATCTGAGTAAACCGTGTATACCCAGATCAGACGTCACAGAACATGGCATCTGATCTGAGTCTACACGGGTTATCATTCATCCAGCCCTATCTAAGCAGTATTACAATGAATTTGTTCAAAATTTAGAAATATTGCGAGGAGATAGACTGTCCGAAAACTTAGGATATATACGTAGGTGATATTACCTTAAGGTTTTTATTGCATTTTGCGTTTTTGGGTCAGTTTTAAAATTGTAAAGCGATGAATCGGCCGTTTTGTGTCAGTTTTAAAATTGGAAAGAGATGAATCGGCCGTTTTGCGTCAGTTTTAAAATTAAAAAGAGATGAATCGGCCGTTTTGCGTCAGTTTTACGTCAGTTTTAGAATTGAGAAGAGATTAATCGGCTTTTTGCTGCATTTTTGAATTTGCAAAGAATTTAATCGGCCGTTTTTGCGTCAGTTTGAAATTAGAAAGGGACAAATCAGCCGTTTTTGCGTAAGTTTGAAATTGGCATTGCGAAAACACGCCTATTCAAATATATAGAAAATTTCACCTCCAAAACCTGAAAATTTTCAGATAAAAAAATAAATCTGGCATTTTTTTAAATATTACTGCTCAAAACACAGATTGTGGTACTCGTTGGAACCGCATCGGCGAGGCGGTTCTAACGAGTACTCACAGTCTGTGTTTTTCAGAAGAAATAAGAAAAATAATGTATACCCCTTAACCCAAGTTTTACTGCATAAAAGTGGGGTTTAAGGGGGCCAATATTATAAAGGCATGTTTTCGTGATAGAAAGGGACTAATCGGCCGTTTTGTTGTTATTGTTTTTTTCTTGTTTTTTTTTTTTTTTTTTTTTTTTTTTTTTTGTCGAGTTTTAATTTGAAAGTAGATTAATCAGCCGTTTTCACGCCTGTTTAAAACTGCAAAGAGATGAATCGGCTGTTTTGCTTCAGTTTTAAACAGAAGCGTCCGGGCGGCCGAGTTGTCAGTGCTTTCGACTTCGGATCACGAGGTCCCGGATGGAGACGAAATTCATCCAATGACTGTATCATTGCACAGAGCCTTTCATTATCATCCTTACAACGTCTCGATACGATTTAAAATATTGAAAGAAGCGTAAAACACCAAATTATCATCATCTAATCGGTAAGAAGTCCATCGGCCGTTTTTTCGTCAGTCTTAAAATAGGAGAGAGATGAATCGGTCATTTTCTTACACAATTCGCAACAACAATCTAGGGAAGACGGGAGAAGAAACAACCACAGGTTAAATTGGTAAGTATCCGCTATTCTTTTCCAGCAAATTCTTGTTCTACAAAGCGTCTGCCTTAAAAAGGGTAGATAGATCAAAGATAGATTAACCCTTTCAACCTTGTAGACCGATACAAAACGTATGCAAACAGTGTAGTTCCAGATGAAGTGGCTTATAATGAGCCATCTCATCAGGATCTACACTTCTTGCCATTTTGCTTAAAATCATTGACTAAACTCCCGATTTTGTAAAGAATGAACATTTCCAAATGCAGAGATGGAAGAGTCTATTTCAGAGACCCGAGGATGAAAGGGTTAAAAAGAAATTGGGTATTAGCTTTATTTCACAAATATTTTTCCTGGACAATTTAGCTGAACGTAGGTGCCTCAGTTTCCCTGTTTACTTGAAAACACTAAAGACATATATTCGCTACAGAGTTTGTCACTGACTGAGCGGACTGTTTCACTGTGGATGGTCGATAGAGCAACACTTAAGTGATCTGAAAATTAGCACAGTCAATTCTCAAGTTTAGTCCAAGGGATCAGAATTCTAAGTTATTATAGTAATTTAAGACAAAAGTTAAAGACATAAAAATATAAGTGAAGATACCCAGAAAATTCCACAATTATGGAGCACAGCTTTCCTGAGGCATCAAAAGAAGGAGAGATGAGGAACAAATAATGACCAAACAAACGCCATTAATGAAACCACCGACTCACAAAGAAAAACTACAACAGAAGAAGCGCCTTAGAACGGCCAGTAGGAAAACTAAAGCACATATAAGAAAATATTTTGGATTACATTCAAATAAAAGTTAATCTTAAATTATCCGTGTTTAAAAGATAAGTAGATATGTTCTGTGAAGACCGATACATTGAAGACAAAAAACACATCAACATTGAAATAAATACTGTGCCTGTTCATGACAGGCAACTAGTGAAGATACCCAGGCAACAAGTAAAGATACCCAGGCTATTAGTGAAGATACCCAGGCAACAAAATAAAGATACCCAGGCTACTAGTGAAGATACCCAGGCAACAAGTAAAGATACCCAGGCTATTAGTGAAGATACTCAGGCAAAAAGTAAAATACCCAGGCTATTAGTGAAGATACCCAGGCAACAAGTAGATACCCAGGCTATTAGTGAAGATACCCAGGCAACAAGTAAAGATACCCAGGCTATTAGTGAAGATACCCAGGAAATGCCACAATTATGGAGCACAGCCTTCCTGGGGCACCAAAAGAAGGAGAGATGAGGAACAAATAATGACCAAACAAACGCCATTTCTGAAACCACCGACTCACAGAGATCTGCGACAGAGGAAGCGCCTTGGAACGGCCTGTGGGAAAACTAAAGCACATGTGACAAAGTATATTGGAATTACATTCGTACAAAAGTTAATCTTAAATTATCCGTGTTTTAGATATGTTCTGTGAATACCGATACATTGGAGACAAAGAACACAAAGAAATACTGTATGTGTTACGACAAGCAACTACAATTCTTTTTTATTTCAGGAAACTGATCCGAAGCAGACCGCTATGATGTCACCTGGGCAATAACTGAACCAACCGTCGTTTACTTGGAAAGATCAACCTTAGAAAATGTAGACGTTGGTGAGTATCCTAACTGCTGTTCACATATACCGACACCTTTTCACAAAGAGCAGCTTAGTTATCAAATGAGCCGGGGCAGAGCATTTCAAACAAGATTGCATGTACGCCCAGTGAAGATTCAGATCAACCTGCGCATCCTCGCAGTCCTCACAAGGCACTTTGGTAGCCTAGGATCGATCTAAAGCGTCTGCAGGCGGACAGCGAAGATTCTGATCAACCTGTGTGGATCTGCGTCCTCGCTGGGCGCATATGAAATCTAATGCCGGCTCATTTGACAAGAGTTCCGGAAAGCGGATCACGAGGCCCCAAGTTTGATTCCGCTGAGGGCACAAATTGCCATATGACTGCTATGATTCTTTGTACAGGCAATGTATTCATTATCACCCTTCTCAGAAGCGTCTAGGTAGCTCAGTGATTCGAAACGCAAGGTCCCAGGTTCGAACCCCGCTAGCCGCTGGAGGCGAAATTCAGCTTATGAATGTACGGCGCTTCATTGCACAGGGATTTCATTATCACCTTTTCATCATCTCGATATGACTTAAATAATGTTGAAAGGGACGTAAAACACCAAACCATCATCGTCATCATCGAACCTAGCTAGAGACGGAATTCGGCTCATGACTGTGCGGCGCTTAATTGCACATAGCCTTTATTATCATCCTTGCATCGTCTCGATATGACTTAAATAATGTTGAAAGAAACGTAAAACCAGAAATCATCACCTTAAGTGGATTTCAGCCAAATTTGTAGAGGCATAATTAACTAGGTTTACATGTTAAATTATTAAATAGTTTGGCGCTTAGCATTAGAACCAAAGCACTGACAGCACTGATGAATTGATTGAGTGTAGGCCTGGAAACTATTCCTGAACGGGAATTTAAGACTTTCATTTAACTTCCTGTAATTTAAGCAAACAGTGCAGACCATGATCAGACACCGCTATTCTGAGTATGCACGGTTTGCAAATGTCAAAACACTAAGCCCAGTCCAGGTTTTACAGATAACACTCTTTACACAATACTTACGTCACACCCCCAAATGCGCAGTTTGATTTCATTGGTCAATGATAATCACGTGGACAACAGCCTTAAGGAAATTTTGAGTGTTGGTAAACTGGTAGTGAGCGCAAAATTATGCTGTTTCATTTCTTGAAGTAAACGTTACTTATTCAATCAATAAGTACACTTTTTTCAAGAATAAAACTAAAACGCTGATTAGTAGAAAACGGAGACTGAGATGTAATGAAAGTTTTATGCATTTCTACGCAATTTGCCTTAACCCTTGTCCTGCTGATCCCGGATTTACCCTGCCTTTGGAAACCGTGTAGATCCAGATCGGTTGGCTTCTGATCTGGGTCTGCACTGTTTGCCATTCAGAATGTGAATTTATATCAACAATCTGGATCAAAGAATCTCATTGGCTGACAATTAGAAGGGGTATGGCATCTTAATTTATTCGATATGACAAGGGTTAATTCGTGTTATAACATTTCGTGTTATAACATTTTCAGATGTAAAGGGTTTTTAACCCTTTCAGACCTGCAGACTAAAATAGATACTTGTGCAAACAACGTAGAGCCAGATGAGACGGTAACGAGACGTCTCGTCAGAATCTACATTGTTTGTCATATTGTTTTTAAGTTCAGACTGTGCCCCCTATTTGTATTGGTGGACCTGATGGAAGAGTCCACTTGAGAAACTCAGGGATGAAAAGGTTTATAAACAATATTTTGCAGGATCAGGGACTGTTTACACCAGTAACCATCAAGGACAGTTGCACCAGAAAAGAATGGGATTGTGACGTAAACAGTGGCAGGCATACATATACAAATACGACCTTATCGAACATCCTTCATACATGTGGTAATGCTTTGTGTTCTGTGTAAAAGAAAATCAGCAGACGGCACTTTGAAGCAGTTCCTTATTTTACATAGATAATAGGGTTGACATTCCCTGTAGTTTATCTCCTAAGGAGACATCTTTTTTTTTCTTTTTTTTTCGCATCCTTTTGCATTTGTCTCCTAAGGATACATTTGCATAAACTACACAATTCCATTTACTAAAACTAAATGAAAGAAAATTAACTTATCATCTGCTGATTTTACTCAGAAAGTGCTGAAGATTTATAAAAAGAGACTGTCTGTGTCAGTAGAATTTTATATGGAATTGCCAGTACGTTTATTAGGTATAATTTGAGCCGGGCCATGCCAGATCATGTCTTCAGAGCATATACGAACAGCGAAGGTCCAGATCAACCGGCGCATTCGCGTAGTGTGATCATTGGATACTGAAGTATATAGCGGCGATTACTAAAGGTCTTTAGACAATATGGGCTTGTTGACAGATCTGGATCTTCACTGTTCGCTGATACCCCGAAGACATCTTTTCCAATGATACAGTTCATATATGGGGAATAGGTCAGAGGAATTGTTAACAAGGAGTTTTCGGAGAAACTTCTGGGATATTTTCTTATTTCTCCATAAAAACATATCTTGTGGGTACTCATTAGAAGCGCCCCGGTGAGGCGTGAGGCGCTTCTAATGACTACAACAAATGATTTTATGGAGAAAAAACATGTATTGGGTACTCATTAGAATCGCCTCGCCGAGGCGCGTCTAATGGGTACTGACAACATGATTTTATGGAGAAAAACATACGTTGTGGGTACTCATTAGAAGCGCCTCGGCGAGGCGCCTCTAATGACTACATACAACATACGTTTTATGGAGAACTGGAGAAAATTAACCCATAATTATCAGCAAATACTCCTTAATAGTTCCTCTGAAGTACATTTAGTATTTTTGCGTCATTTTTGGCAAAGGAGACAACTTCCGTGGCTTTCGGTTTGTTTTCCTTAAGGCTAATCTCCTTCTGAAAAGGGATCTACTCTAAAAGGAAAGTAGACTCTTTTAGAATAGACCCGTTTCCTCAATGGAGCAAAAACAAGTTTCACAGTTGTCTCCCTTGAAAGTGTATCGGTTCTTCTTAAATGTTAAATAATTGGATTCAGGGCCCACTTCCGCAACCATTCCTTAGAGTTAAGACGTGCCTTACCTTAAGGTCCGAAATATGAACATATGAAATAAGGTATTTAGACAACTTAAATAAGTACTTTTAAGTTAGTCCAATAGACGGCATCGAACTTTATTTATTTATTTGTTCCATTGTTGAAAATCGGTTTTTATGTGAAAAGGCAAAATTTGTTTTGCAAATAACAGTCCTTAAAATTAAAGGTAAACCTTAAAGGTAAAAGCAATGATTTTATATAATGGAAATATTTAGAAGCTCATTAAATATTCAAAACGTCGGAGGCATTGACAGTATTTTTGAAATCTTTAAACGTCATTACCTTTCTAAGTTTTTATCCCATTTTTATCAAATTTGCAACAAATGCATGATTTTGTTTATCTCGTATACATTCTTTGTCAGCGTTGCTTTTGATTGTGAAGGTGGGCCCGGATGAGGTGACGATTGTGATGATAATTTAAGATACTACGGATTTTTGTTAGTTCTGCACAGTATACTGTTTGGACTGATGTAACAATACCGTCTTTATCCTAAGTATTCGGAAACCTCAATTCTTTACCATATTTGTCATACGATTTAAAAAAAGTTTTATTATAGATCAACATATAATTTTGTCCGGTGACCTGCGGCTTCTGGTTTCCAACTGTATTACGAGAAATGGAAAATCGAAACCACAAGTCACAGGTCAGCAGACAAGATTATATTTTTGCCTATACAGGTTGGTATATCCAAAAAAAAAAGTGTTTGATTAGTGGTAAACAGTGGACCCTGATCAGACGCCGCGTTCTGTGACGTCTGATCTGGGTCTACACTGTTTGCTGAGGCCTGTATGCCCAAATACTTGTAGTAAATATTGTAATCCATTGAACGTTGCAGTGTCGTTTAAGGGGATTGAACAGACTTTCAGGGGAGACTGCTTTATCAACATTGTTATTCCTCCCTTCTGAAAATGATCCTACTTTAAAAAGAAAGAATCAGTTCTTTCCTTTTAAAGTAGACCCCTTTTCAGAAGAGAATTGTTGTGCAGGAAAACAAAAGGCTAAGAAGCCACAAAATTTGCCTCTTTTCAAAAAAAAAAAAATAATAAATAAAGCTCGGAAAAGTTAAAAAGTACGCCCAGTCCCTTTAAACATAGTTTTCTTGTCTTCTGGACGAAAGCAGGATTAAAACAGAATTATATAGGCCGTAACATAAAAAAGGCACCTTCGCCCTTCTTGCATACATCCGGGCAACTAAAGCCCAGATCAGTATGTCCGACCAGAGTCTTTGTATACGAGTTCAGTCTCGTTTACATTTTTTAAGATTTACCACTATGTAGGCTAAATCACAATGCGAAAATTTAAAATATTTGTCATGTTTTAGACAGAAAATAATAAGAATTGGCATTTCATTCAAATTATAAACGGAATAGTTTTACTTTCTGTGAAAGAAAATGTTAATAATCCTTTTAAATGTTGCGGCTTATACAGTTATATGGACAACTATCTGCTATAGTCCCCCAAACCCACCAAACCTAGAATTTATAATATGTTGCTTGTGTTAATGTCTTATTACAGGGCCGGATCCAGAGGGGATAAGTGGGGTTCCCCGACTCGATCCTCCTTTGACTCAAAATTTCATTTTCATCAGATAGTTTTGACATTACGAAAACACGCCTATTCAAATATATAGAAAATTTTACTTCCAAAAACTGAAAATTTTCAGATAAAAAAAAAACTCAGATATTTTTCATATTTCTGTTCAAAACACAGATTGTAGGTACTCGTTAGAACCGCCTCGACGAGGCGGTTGTAACGAGAACCCACAATCTATGTTTTGAGCAGAAATAAGAAAATTAATGTATACCCATGTAAACCCCAGTTTTACTATATAAAAGTGGGGTTTAAGGGGGGTCAAAATTATATAGGCATGTTTTCGTGATGATAAATCTATTATATATCTCCTAAATTTCAACAAAGCGATTTTATTACCCGTCACTGTTTAAAATTTCTGCATGTATAGCAGTGTAGAGCCTGATAAGACGCCGCGTTCTGCAGCGTCAGATCTGGGTCTGTACTGTTTACTCAGGCCTGTTTTCTCCTATATTTAGAATAAGTACGGTGTTTGGATCAAATCGAATTCCTTCAGAAAGTTTGAACTCTCTACTTAATAATCCTGGATCCGCCCCCGTATTATTGGGAAGATTTTGTCATAGGAGATACAAGTATAGACATTGTGTGTCGCTTGTATTACTTTGTTATGGCATAGATGAAATTATTGTACTATTTTAATATTTCTGTGCATTATTTTTTTTTCTAGTCCGCAAATCTTGTTTTTTTTGGGTTTTTTTTTTTTGAGTGTTTTCCATTATGAAAAACTTCCAACTTAACATAAGCACACTTCTTTAGTGCAACTTGATTGGTCGACAACATTTTTAAACGACATTTTCACTTTTCCATAAATCCGCTGAACATTAATCTTGGAAATATTTTCTTTGCGTAGATTTCAAAATTAACCCTTAAGATGCTAATCACAACAATTGTTGTCTGCTTTTTTGTCCGCCGGTTAGTTTAAAGGTCATTGTTGCAAACAGTCGGGACCCAGATCAAACTGCTAGGAGCGGTCTGATTAGGGTCTAGACTGTTTGCCTGTATGCAAAAATATATTTTGAAAGTTTTCAAGAAGATACAGATGCAAGAAGATGCAGCAGACGGCATAAACAGATGACATTTTCAGATATAGCTTTTCTTGTCATGTCAAGGGTTAAGCGATTTAACTCATGTTATGAACCTAAACATGGCAGAGATGGAATCATAAGAAGTGAATTTCATCTTTTGTTTGAATTAAGGTTTTACGGCCCAGTCAACCTATCAAGGCCATGCAGACGCATTCAGTTAACCTACTCACCGTTCCTGGCCAGGCTTAGTATTCGAAGCGGTTAGCCAGTACTTGTGCTTTTGTCAGAAACTGATAACTGCCCATCTTGAATCAGTGTAAGGGGAGAATGAATAACCGTAGGAATTATTTCATGATCACTCTCCACAAAAGTTATGTGGCCGAGCTGGGATTCGAACTCGCGACCCCTGGATCTGCAGTCAGGTGCACTACCGACTGCTCTATCGAGTCCGATTTCATTTTTTTATGGAGTATCCTGTCAGAGAAATAGAATCCGGTCATTTTTTAGAAAACGAATACAAAATAATTATCTTCAAAATGATAAAACACAAAATTTCCAAACTTTACTACTGTGAGGCCTTTTTCAAGGATTATCGTCTGCATCACTTACTCGGGCTCATCCAAGGAAACAATCATCTACATATTTGCTTTAACGACGTTACGACATTCACTGTTCTGAAGTCGCAACGCCTTACCAAAAAAAACAGGAAAGAAAAAAAATGTATATACATTGCATTCAGGCTGCTATAAATCGGTGGCTCCACTATACTTCATTAACCTAACTAATCACCAATAACAATAAAAAATAAAATAAAATAAAATAAAATAAAATAAAATAAAATAAAATAATAATAATAATAATAATAACCAAATACATGATTAAATAAATTAAATGAAGATAATAAAAATGATGATGAAGTAGTAGTAGTAGTAGTAGTAGTAGTAGCAGAAGTGGTATTAGTAGTACTAATAGTAGCAGTAGTACGAATAAATAAATAAATAAATAAATAAATAAAAAATAAATAAAAAGAAATACTAAAAATAAAAAAAACTACAGGATTAATAATAAGAAAAATAATAATGATAATAATAAATCAAAACTCACATCACTTCTTTCTCTCACTTTCTTCCTCAACCCCCTCCTCCTCCCCTCCCCACCCTACCTCCCCTCCGCCGCCCTCTACTCTCTAACTACTTCACACACTAGTTAACACGATTATCTTTTACTTCATCAGCCACCGATTTTAAGCGTCCTCCAGGGTTTTCTTTTACAACCTTACCCGTATTCATCCTATGTACTCGAACTGACAAGCCTGTGCAAATAGTGTAGACCTAGATAAGATGCCGCACCTGCGGCGTCTGATCTGGGTCTACACTGTTTGCTGCTTATCCAGCAGTCTTTAGACTAACACTAACAGGCGTTGAAATAGACTTATTAAAATTCTAGGACAAATACGGTTATCAGTTAAGGTGCCCGAATATTTCGGGTAAATATAATAGTTACAATCGATGTAGTTTCCTTGTATGAACGTGTAAAAGTAAAACAGGCAACAATCCTTGAAAAAGACCTCACGCCCAAAAAGGTTGGGAACAAATGTTGAGTTGTATTATGAGAAAATAATTTTTTTAATCAAAGCGTAACCGTACGTTACAAAAAATAATGATAATAATAATAATAATAATAAATTTTATATTATTATTATTATTTATCTATTTATTTATTTATAAATCCATTTATTTATTTAATGCTTTGATAGTGTTATTTACAACTATATCCTTTTAGAAGGTAGGCTTACTTATGAACATCTCATGACCTAAAGAGATTAGTCTCATCCCTTAGTTCTCGGTTTTCCGACCGGGAACCTTTGTTTTGTTCGTATTCGATCATGCCAATCAGAGTGATCTTCAAAATCACATTTCACCATTTTCTGATTTTCCGTTTGCTTTCAGTCGCACTTCTATCATATATCAAATATGATCTTGTACCAACGACGCGGGCTCTACCTAAACAACTTTGGATGCAATACAATCATTTTGCGATAATCTCCGTGTGTCACTGAGTTGGCTGAAGGCAAGGAAAGGCCTGTTGTTTCCCTCATTTTATAAAAAGGACACAAGTTTTGAGACTGTTTGCTTTCCTGTACACGAAGCCCCTTCCATCACGAAAACATACCTATATAATTTTGACCCTTTTATATAGTAAAACTGGAGTTTACTTTCTTATTTCTGCTCAAAAACATAGATTTACTCGTTAGAAGCGCCTCTGCCAGGCGGTTCTAACGAGTACCTACAATCTATGTTTTGAGCAGAAATATGAAAAAAATATCAGAATTTTTATTTTTTTTTTGACCAGACACAATGTTTAGCTGAATAAATCTGGCCATGTGTAAAGCAGTTAAGGTACTGTCTAACTAAATATTTCCAGCCGGGCTTTATAGTGCAGTCGACAGCGCGGCTAACTGCAGATCCAAGGGGAGTTGCAAGTTTCGAACCCAAGCTTGGCTACATACACAACTTTCGTTGAGATTGATAATGAAATCATTTTTACAGTCATTCTCCACTTTCCGTTCATTCAAGAAGGGCAGTTATCTTGTCAGTTACTGACGAAAGTATGTGCACAAAGCACTGATTAACCGCTTGGACGAATAAGGCTGCCAAGGAGAGGCGTGAGTAAGTTGATTGACCCGCTCAACCTGACTTTAGCAATGTTGACTGGACCGTAAAACATAAAATCAAATCAAATCAGTCTTAATATTTCCAAATATATAGTGCATAGTTTTGTTAATATGATTTACGTACCGAAACTTTGAAATTCGAAAACATTTTTTTTTTTTTTTTTTTTTTTCAAAAAGTCTCAGTGCTTTGTTCCGTGAGTTTTTATTTGTCTAGAATAGATTGTATATTATGACGTTGAGATACCTTGAAATAAACTTTATATAGAACCAAATAGGTTTTAAACTTGCACGTGCCTAACATCGTGCTAAAAAATGTGAGGGCATATACCCAACAAAATATAGTGGAATATCATTTTGTTAATTACAATTTGTTTCATTAAAAATTGAATATGTTGAATTGTTTAGCAAAAACTTTAACTTGCGAATTTGTTGATGGTCATTTTCATAGATTAGAATAAGTTATGGTAAAACGAAGTTTAGGGTGCGCGAATTAGGGAAGATACGGTTTCCAAAATTAATTGAAAATATCCTATGAAAATGAAATTTTGAGTCAAACGTTTTCTTTTTTCATTCATTCAATCAAACCGCGTTTGCTATTTTCTACTTTTGTTTTTCTCTGTATTTCCGGTAGATTCCTCCATTTTTAATTATTTTTGGTACTCAGGTGCAATTAGCCAAAGATATGGGTGATATTGCTTTAAGAAATTTCTTCAAATGTAAAAAATTCGGTGCCTGACAGTTTCACGTACACAGTGAAATTCTAGAAAACAATTTCTCTGGTATAGTTTCCAAAAATGTCCGGGTATATGCGGACAGCGAAGACCCAGGCCATCTAGCAGTTTTTAAAGGTAGTAAAACGGACCTGTCAAATTTTAGAATAACTATGGTAAGGAGATATCTAAATATTTAGTGTAACACGGTAACAAAACTGTAGTTTTTAAGAGAATGGATACACTTGGTAGAGTTTCAGTAATTTGTACAAGGGAGACAACTTTTGTGACTTCCTGTTTTCTTTCCTGCGGACCAAGACCCTTCAGAAAAGGGATCGACTCTGAAAGGAAAGAATTTGCTCCCAGGGGGAGCCACTTCTTTCCTTTCTGAGTAGATCCCTTATCAGAAAGATGGCAGAACAAATTTGACAGTTGCCTTCCCTGAAAGTGTATTTATTCCCCTTGAGCGTACGAGTAATTGTTTCTTTGGGCCCAGTTGTTGAAAGATCTTATCTTAACATTAGATAAACGTCACGTTATATTGACCTGACGTTAATTGTTGAAGTTGTAAAAAACTTCTGAATGAAAACTGTGAACAACAGCTTTTTATAAAAAAAAAAGTATTAGTATCTTGAAACTGTGTGTTAATTTTGTATTTAGAAGAACGGATACACTTGCAAGGGAGACAACTCTGTCAATTTGCCTCCCTTCTTAAAACGATTCTACTCTAAACGAAAAGATACTCTAAATGGAAAGAATTTGCTCCCAAATGCTTTCCTTTTAGAGTAGACCCGATTTTAGAAGGGTACAAAAAAATTGTATAGGGTTGCTCCCCTCAATTTTCTGTGTGTATACATGTTGGTGATAGGCTGTGAGAAAAGAGTGTGTTTGAGTTAGTATGCGAACAGCAAGAGCCAAGAGTAACCTGTGCTCTTTAATCAGGGCCTTTTTCTAAACTGTATTTTGCTAAAGAATCTGTAAGCGGATAGAAAGGACATCACGAAAACACGCCTATTCAAATTTATTGAGAACCAAAAAATGAAAAGTTTCAGATAAGATATTCTGGTAATTTTCATATTTCTGCTCAAAACATAGATTGTGGGTACTATCTACTACCTCAGCGAGGCGGTTCTAACAAGTACCCACAATCTATGTTTTTGAGCAGAAATAAGAAAAATAATGTATACCCCTGTAAACCCCAGTTTTACTGTATAAAAGTGGGGTTCAAGGGGGTCAAAATTATATAGGCGCGTTTTCGTGATGTGATCAGAATGCGTGGAGCGCATGCTTAACTGTACCTTTCGCTGTCTGCATATGTTCAGAAAATTAATTTTCTCAAGGCGAAGCTTATTTATGTTAGTTTTATTATATTTTGTTGTTAGTTTTACATACACAATTTTATCACGGGTTGGTGATCTCGTGGCAATGGCTGGGTGGCAAGGACATTTTTAAAATAGTTTCCCCTTTTCACCCAAAAATAGGGCTTTATAGACATTTGCATGAAATGTCAAAGCCTATTTTTTATAAAAATAGGAAAATATTAATTTGTCATCTGCTGAACCTGTCCAGACACTGGTAAGGTTATCTACAAGATAGTTCTTTTTTTTCACGAATACCATAGTTCCAGATAAGGCGCTTTTTTCAACCAAAATTTCCGATAATTTTCTTATTTCTCCACAAAACGTATGTTGTAGTACTCATTAGAAGCGCCTCGTCGAGGCGCTTCTAATGAGTACCCAAAATACGTATGTTTTCGTAGAGCAATAAGAAAAATATTTTTTGATACTCCTCTTGTCTGTAGCTATAGAATACCCAGTAGTTAGCTTATATAATAATTCATTTATTATTTTAGCTCATTTTATGAAATGCATGTATATGTACTTTTCTCAGCCATTTGTAATATGTTTTCGTTTGGGTCCTATCAAACGTGAACGTGTCTTCGAGGCATGTGTGCACAGTGAAGACCCAAATTGGTCTGCACATACACAGTCCGAACAGTACCGCTTACAGGATCACTGGGAACTGTAGACTGTATGACTGGGAGCCAAGATGCGGTTGAGCTTCTGTAGTTGCGCAAGATGATCTGAGCCAGCGTCTTTCACATAAATGTAATCTATAAGACACGTTTTCGCTTGACACGACCCATGAAAAGTTTGGTTACCCCAACGGGTATATGACGTCTATACAACGTCGCATTAACGTCGATGCAACGCTAATGTGACCTTGTATAAACGTCATGTGCCCGCTGGGACCTCTGTTTTTATTAATGCTGTTGGTGGGTTTGGGGAAAGTAGCCTACTAAGGAGTTGACTGGTTGATAGAGTTCCCTAAAAAACTAGAAATGTGAAGTGGTCTTTCCATAGGATAAATATAACTTTTTGAATGCAATACAGTCGACTCTCGTTATCTCGAACTCGCTTATCTCGAATAACCGCTTATCTCGAAGTGAAAATCTGGTCCCTGTTTTAATACAGAGATCTACCAAAAGGCAACAAAAAATTGTAGAAAAGCGGAGAAATTGCTCCTTAGGAGCAATTTCTCCTCTTTTCACAATATTTTAAATCCATCTCTAACTTAGTAGTCAAATTACTTATTCATTCTGTCAAAGGTAGTTGTTCGATTAATTGTTTTCCTCAGTTCCGCGAATCTGATATGTCGAAGTACGGATATCTCGAAGTGTTTCATAGAGTTCCTTGGAGTTCGAGATAACGAGAGTCGACTGTATTTTGAGAAAGGCAGTGCAAAATTGGGTAACCAAAGTGTGATTATTACATCTAAAACACGTAAAAGCGTTTAAATGTAATGGAAACAAACACCACAGTTCCAGCTTGTCTCACTATTTTGGGTCATCAAGAGGTCACAGGTTCGATTCCTGAGGGTGGATAGTAGTGTGTCCTTCCATCATTGGCTTTCTGGTCTCATTTGAAGCAAGACCATGGTTTATGATTGTTTTCTCGTCTATTTTAGTATTCTCTTCTCTCCCATTTCCTCCGGGAGTTGACTAAACAGATATTGCTGGCCAAGCCGTTGGACATCAACTCTAGTTAACTCTTAAAGCGCAAATCAAAATTGTAGCAGATGATAGTCTATTTTTTGACTCCCGCCTTTTCGGAGTAAAAGAGAAGGGCATGTTATTCGCGTGTTCATTCTTTCGTGGCTCCACCAACAGTAGATATCTTGTGTCCCCATCTCCTACATTTTGCAACCTACCTTTTTAAACTTTGCAGGCGTTTTCTACATGATGAGGATAGGCATGTGGCTTGGATATACTCCTCAGATCAGTTCTCGTCACTTTCTTTCACATTGTGAACGTAGTCAGTTCTGGTTCTGTAGTATATCGTGTGGATTTCGTGTGTCCGCAACTCCTCCAGCAGTTCTGAACGAATCAATATGAAATGTTACAGACGTTTTCGACATGGTCTGAAAATGTACATGTGATTTGGGTGCACGTGCATGTGATTTGGATGCCTTTGCATGTGATCTAATACTCAAATTATTATGTGTCACTTTCACACGTTGTGACAATTTGTCAAGATCAAGAATGTTTCATAAAGTACAAATAATTAGTTACTTGCTGCTCTATGTTCTATGAGAAGTCACGCAGGACCATTTAATGATTTAGTGGTCATCAGCGTGTTTGATGTAGTACGCCATGTAATCCCGCGCCTTGGATTATTCTACGCACAAACAAACGAAACACTGAAAAGTTTAATGCATGTAACAAAATCAGCCAGTTAACTCCTAGTAGCCAGTCACAAGCCTGGAAAAGATCAAACCTTATTTGCTCGAAATACTGAGTGACCAACAACTCCACCGCATAATGTCCGAAGTATAATGTCATAGTTTGAAGCAATGGCGTCTAACAACAATTAACCCTTAAAATACCAGTTACGATTGCATCTAAAACACCATTTTTTGTATTAAAGAGAAAATAAGCTTTGACATTGCATTTGAAAATAAGGCTTCATATTGCAGGCGAATTGTCTGCCTCGCATGAACTACGAAGCCTTATTTTCTCTGAAAAATAAAACAAAATATATTAAAATATTTGCTATAATAATACGTGGTACTTTAAGGGTTAAAGTATCAGTAGAATCTGTAGTCCATTTGGTACTCTTCTGCTGATGAAGGAGGTAGCTGGGTAAGGAAAAGGTGTCGTGTTTCTTACGCCACCGGGGCGTCCAACTGATATTGGCTTACTGTTGGGCAAGGCCTGATATCCTTGCAGCAGGTAAGGGTAGAGGGGAAATGTTTTTTATTTATTCTGTTTCTTCACTTTCATTCATTTTCCTTTTTCTCCCCGGACCCTCTCTTTTATCTCCTCTACTATCTCTTCTACTTTTCTTCTCCCTTTTTCTGGGAGACAACACAAAATGACCCACAAGGGTTGATGTGTCGTGAAACCCCAACCAAATCAAAATCTACTGATAAACCCGGTTTAGGTTCCAGATGATTTCTTCATATGATTACATCCGGCATTCCGAAGTTTTCTTTGCAATGGTTGTGCATGTACTGTCGGTATTCCGAGTTATCATGAACAAAATAACATAAAGCGGGCTCTTCGCAAAGGAACACCGTCGGCGTAACTTTGAGAAGAGCCCTCTTCATATTATTTTGTTCATGATCGTCCCGAAATGACAGAAATATCATTGATAGGGATATAAAAGCGTTGTACATCCAAAGATCAATGTCATTATTTTTTGAATGTTCCAACGGCCGATATTTATAAAGGTAGCTGACGATTATGGTAACTCATTTTATCGACAGTACGTCGAGTTTATCTTCGTTATGACGTACGTTGTAAGTAATGAAATGCGTGCTATCAAAGTTTTTTCGTCATTAGAATGTATGATTACTATCGTCTCAAGACCTATTTATGCCCCTAACTTCGAAGAAGTTGACGGAGCATGTTGGTTTCGGGCTGTGTGCCCGTGCGTCCGTCCGTTCAAGAACCGTGCATGCTAGGGTTGGAAATTTCATACATATGGATTCCTCATGGGAAAAAATTTTGACGCATTCTTTCTTGTCCGAGTTATTTCTTTTTTCTGGAGTTATGCCCCTTCGAACAAAAATCTGAATGAAATATGATGCATTCCATAACTTATGAACAATGCATGCTAGAAGTTTGAAAGTTCACATATAGATTCTTCATGGCAAATAGTTGACCCATCTTTATTTATGTATGAGTTACCTCCCTTTCTAAAGTTATGCACCTTTGAAAAAATCCGAATGAAATCTTGTCAGCAAGATATTTCGAAATGTTTATTTTAGCTAGGGGCTTAAAACTTGGTCAGCTGATAGGGGATGATAAGTAGATTACCTGAATAAATTAAAAAAAAAATCACCTTCTTTTTCCGGAGTTATGATCCTTTGAAAATTTTGCCATTTAAAAAAATCAGAATGAAATATTTACAGCAAGATATCTTGATTGAAAAGTATACGTGCTAGGGGCTTGAAACTTCCGTCAGCTAATATAACTTGGTCAGCTGATACAGGACGATTAGAAGTTTATCATATTAAACTATTTTTCCGGAGTTATGGCCCTTTAGGCAGTTTAAATTGTCAGCAAAATATCTCAAAACCTATCTCAGCTAGGACCTTGAAACTTGGTGAGCTTATTGGTGATGATTAGTGGATCACCTGATTAACTAACTTTGGAAACAAACTGAATTAAAGAGTTATGCCCTTTCCAACTTCGACAGTTTGTATGGACAAGCATATACCTAGGGTAAAAGGGTGTGAGAGTACTATTACTGGTACACATATTTGAAACCATCGCTTACGAGGTAAATAGGACAGGCATTATTTGTGGAAAGTCGTATGTCAAAGTGTAGGAGGTACCTAGTCAAATCGTGTGATAGATTACATCAGGTATCTGTCTAAACTGATCAAAATCTATTTTTGTAACGGACTTCATATACTATATAAATGTAAATTTCAACACATACATACCTCATACAATTAAAACAAGAGTCGGATTTTATTCTGATTACCAACTAAATTAACAAGAAGAAACAGATACATTTTAAGGAGAAAAATAACAAAAACTGAAAAGACATTTTTCTCTATTTAGCTATCAATTACATGTGATTGACACAGGTGCTGAGAATAATATTATTAAAAAGCACGTTTACGCGTTCATGGGACTGGATACACGTACAGTTTGTTTTTGTTTTTTTTTTTTTTTTTTTTTCATCACTTCCGTCAAGGGAGCAAGCGTCCGGGTGGTAAGTGTTTCCAACTTCGGACCACGAGGTCTCGGGATTCAGCTCATGACTGAAGGGCGCTTCGTTGCACAGACCCTTTCATTATCATCCTTCCATCGTCACGATATAATGTGGAAAAGGACGTAAAACACCAAACCATCATCATCCCTCAAAGGAAACAACGTTTGTGACTTCTTCCTGTTTGCCTCTTCCGAAAAGGGATCTACTCTAGAAGGAATTAATTTGCAAATTCTTTTCTTTTCGAGTAGACCCCGTACCAGAGAAAGAGAGGCAAAATAATTTTCAAAGTTGCCGCGACAAAAACAAAAAGTTTCGGCAAATACAAATAATCTTGTTATCAAAATGTTCCTTACATTCTAACTAAGAAAGTGCATACCCGAGCACTTGAAAGTTTTGCTCAGAAACAGAGAAGGTAGAGGGGTTCTAAGAAGCCGTGTCTATATCTGCACAGTTTGCCATTCAGTTTGTGAATTTGTATCAACAATCTGGATAAAGTAATCTGATTGACTTAAAATTGAAGTGGCGTGTCGTCTCAATTTATTCTGCATGGCAAGGGTTAACAGAGGTCATCTATATCCATTTTGGCTCTACAGGACTGAAAGGACAGAGCAGACTTAAGGGGAATGGGAGGTAGCTCTGTCAAAATGGTTCGTGTCCTCTTCTGAAAAGGGATCTACCCTAAAGGGCCTCGGTATGCAGTTAAGCAAACAGGAAGTCACAAAAAGTTGTCTCCTTTGGCGAAAATGTCGAAAAATCTACCAAATGTATCCATTCCTCTTAACAGAATCAAGGAAGATTACTAAGAAATCCACTCCAAGTATGACAAAACAGAATTGATCCAAATTCTGCATTGCCCTACCTTATAAAAAAATTCCTGTAGATTTTACGGTAAATACTGTCTACCAGACGTTGGCAACAGGTAGTCTAATAGTCGTGTTCATTTTTTTTCCAAGGATAATAACTCTAAACTGGAAATATGTTCCGCCCCTCCCCCCCCCCCCCCCCCCCCCTCCCCAACGTGATGCTTCAGGCTAAACGGTTTTCTACAAACAGGGCCGATGAAAGGTTTTTCTCCCGTAGGTACCCTGCGATGTCGGTTGTATATTTCTCTATGGGAGAAAGAACGTTGACAAAACTCAGTCATATTTACACTTTCGGTTTCCGGCAGAAGTGACATACCAGGGTCCTTTTCCAGTGTTGTCGTTTCTCATAGCCAAAAAGAAAATCACTTTCTAAAGATTTTTGTGTTTCTAAAGCGGAATCTAAAAATAGAAAATACAGTAGTTAATCTTAGTATTGGGAGAGACAAACCTCTTCAAACAGTGCAGATCCAGATCTGACACCACATAACGCAGTGTCTTAATCAGGTTCTATACTGTTTGTACTCGTCGAGCAGTTTTTCGATACATCAACAAGGTAATTGCAATACAGTGAAAACTAGGTTGTGTACTACCATTCAGCCAATGGGAAGATCGCTCAGAAAACATTTTTTTCAGTTCTTGCAATACCCTGGCGCAAAATTTATTCATAATTGTTCTATATGGGTCTACTCGGTAAATAATCTTCAAAGGAATATTTCGCCGCTAACGCCACGGTCCATACAGTAGCGGGTAAATATCCAAAGTTCAGCCCACTCTAGTTATTATACCCCGACATACAAAGTATGTGGGGGTATATAGTTTTCGCTTTTCCGTTCGTTCGTTCGTACGTTCGTCTTTCCGTCACAGGGTCAAAGTTTTTGCGTTAAAGTTTATAAGACTTCATATTTTGAAGACCCTTTGATGGATTTCATTCATATTTGGCATGATAGTAGATATAGGTCTAAAGGTTTTATCAGCACCATCCCCACCCCGGGGCTGACCTTGGGGTCAAGGTCACGGACTTAGAATTTTCGTAAAAAAGTCAAAGTTTTTTTGTGTTTAAGTTTATATAGCTGTATCATCAAGACCCTTGAGGAATTTCATTTATATTTGACATGTTGGTAGATATCGGCCCAGCGTCTTACTCGGCATGATCCCCACCCTGGATGTGACCGAGGTCAAGGTCACGAGCTTAGAATTTTCATATAAAAGTACAAATGTTTGCGTTTAAGGTTATATAGCCATATCATCAAGACCTTTTATTAAATTTCATTATCCCCAAACTGAAAGGTTGAGCTGATATAGTTATCAGCAAGGAATCTGTTCGTCCGTCTGTCAGTCCGTTGAAGCATTATTCGTTCATACTTTATTTTTGTCTTAGGGTCAAAGTTTTTGCGTTAAAGTTTATAAGACCTCATATTTTGAAGACACTTTGATGGATTTCATTCATATTTGGCATGATGGTAGATATAGGTCTTAAGTTTTTATCAGCACCATCCCCACCCCGGGGTGACCTTGGGGTCAAGGTCACGGACTTAGAATTTTTGTAAAAAAGTCAAAGTTTTTGTGTTTAAGTTTGTATAGCTATATCATCAAGACCCTTGAGGAATTTCATTTATATTTGACGTGTTGGTAGATATCGGCCTAGCCTCTTACTCCGCATGATCCCCACCCCGGTGTCAAGGTCACGAACTTAGAAATTTCATATAAAAGTAAAACAAAAATGCGTTTAAGTTTATATAGTCATATCATCAAGACCTTTTGTTAAATTTCATTATCCCCTAACTGAAAGGTTGAGCGGATATAGCTATCAGCAAGAAATCTGTTCGTCTGTTCGTCCGTCCGTTGAAGCATTATTTGTTCATACTTTATTTTTGTCTTAGGGTCAAAGTTTTTGCGTTAAAAGTTTATAAGACCTCATATTTTGAAGACCCTTTGATGGATTTCATTCATATTTGGCATGATGGTAGATATAGGTCTGTTTTTATCAGCACCATCCCCACCCCGGGGTGACCTTGCGGTCAAGGTCACGGACTTAGAATTTTCATAAAAAAGAAAGTTTTTTGTGTTTAAGTTTATATAGCTATACCATCAAGACCCTTTGAGGAATTTCATTTATATTTGACGTTGGTAGATATAGGTCTAGAGCTTTACTCAGCATCATCCCCATCCCGGGGTATGACCTTGAGGTCAAGGTCACAGACTTAGAAATTTCATATAAAAGTAAAAAAAATTGCATCTAAGTTTATATAGCTATACCATCAAGACCTTTTGTTGAATTTCGTTATCCTACTACCGAGATGTTTAGGGGATATAGCTATCAGCATGGAATTCATCCGTCCATCCATCCATCTGTCTGTCCATAAACGCATTATTGTGCACCCCATAACTCCTAACTACCCTTTGAGCTATTTTCAGGAAACTGTCAGGTTGTAGAGGACATTTGGTAGGGTGTCAAGAAAGACAACTAACTGACTTGGTCCATGAGTTATCTCCCCTTGTCTCCAGAATTATAAAAATTTTGTGCGAACCATAACTTTAAAATATGTTAAGATATTTTCATGATACTTCACCAGTATGTAGAGGACATTGAGATTGAGGACATCAAGAATGACGCTCTGACTCCATTCTGCAGTTTTCTCCCTTGGTTATTTAAATCTTGTGCGGGCAATAACTCGAAAAATTCTTTAAGATATTTTTGTGATACTTTACCGATATGTAGAGGGCATTGAGTAGGCAAGTGACTTTAAAATTTACATTAAAATTTATATAGCTATATTATGGAGACCCTTTTGTTGGTTTCATTAATATTAAGCTTGATGGTATATATAGGTCTAAAGTTTTTCTCGGCACCATCCCGAAGCTGGGGCATGGCTTTTAAGTCAAGGTCACAGACTTTTCATACAAATGTCATTTTTGCTTATATTATAAAGACTGATTGATTTCACTGGTATATCGTGATAGTTATAGGGCTAAAGTTTTATTTAGCTCAATCCCTGCATCTGTGCCTTACCTTTGAGGTCAAGGGCTTCAGATTATGTGTGATTGAATTTTTTCAATGTTATAGCATATAGCATACAACTGCCATCTCCAGAGTCAATGCTACATACTTTGTGCTCTTTAAAAACTGGCGGTAGCGCTGGTCGGGGGTATACGTGCCCCACTGAGCACTTTGTCTAGTGTGATATATACCATTATTAGCTCGCCTGTACGAAGTACAAGGAGAGCTATTGTAGTCACCCCGGTCGTCCACGTTTGCGTTTGCGTTTGCGTTTGCGTTTGCGTTCCCGTTCCCGTCACACTGTGTTAAAGTTTTTCAAATGCTTATATCTCAACAGTCACTCCTCACAGAGGCATCAAATTTGGAACTTAGGTACCTTGGAGGGTCTTCTGAGATTCCAAGAGAATAAACCCCTGGGTTCATGCCCCTGGGTGGGGCTAGGGGTCAGAATCTAGGACACCTTTGTAATACTGTGTTAAAGTTTTTCAAATTCTTATATCTTGACTTTCACTCCTCATAGAGCATTCATATTTAGAATTTGGGTACCTGGACGAGTCTTCTGAGATTCCAAAAGAACATACCCCTGGGTTCATACCTCAGGGTAGGCCTTGGGGTGGGGCTAGGGGTCAAAATCTAGGACACATTTGTAAAATCTTATATGCCTACAGGTTATAGACACAGCTGGTTATACATCAGCTAACTATGTGACATCAGTTTAAGTGTAAGAGAGTGAAGGTCATGGTGACCTACATTTTACGGTCAAGGTCACCTAGATTTCACGGTCCAGTGATTTTGCCTTATATCTTGAATACTATTTGTTGGATAAATGTCACACCTGGGATATTACTTCCATGTGACCCAATGAATGACCACTTACTATATCTAGGTCATTGTGACCTATATTTCATGGTTCAGTGATTTTGCCTTATATCTTGAATACTTTTTGTTGGTTAAATGTCACACCTGGGATATTACTTCCATGTGACCCAATGAATGACCACTTACTATATTTAGGTCATTGTGACCTATATTTCATGGTTCAGTGATTTTGCCTTATATCTTGAATACTATTTGTTGGATAAATGTCACACCTGGGATATTACTTCCATGTGACCCAATGAATGACCACTTACTATATCTAGGTCATTGTGACCTATATTTCATGGTTCAGTGATTTTGCCTTATATCTTGAATACTATTTGTTGGATAAATGTCACACCTGGGATATTAGTTCCATGTGACCCAATGAATGCCACTTACTATATCTAGGTCATTGTGACCTATATTTCATGGTTCAGTGATTTTGCCTTATAGCTTGAATACTATTTGTTGGATAAATGTCACACCTGGGATATTAGTTCCTTGTGACCCGATTATTGACGTAAAAATATATCTCTGTTGGTGTGACCTATATTTCATGGTTCAGTGATTTTGCCTTATATCTTGAATACTATTTGTTGGATAAATGTCACACCTGGGATATTACTTCCATGTGACCCAATGAATGACCACTTACTATATCTAGGTCATTGTGACCTATATTTCATGGTTCAGTGATTTTGCCTTATATCTTGAATACTATTTGTTGGATAAATGTCACACCTGGGATATTAGTTCCTTGTGACCCGATTATTGACGTCAAAATATATCTCTGTTGGTGTGACCTATATTTCATGGTTCAGTGATTTTGCCTTATATCTTGAATATTTGTTGGATAAATGTCACACCTGGGATATTAGTTCCATGTGACCCAATGAATGACCACTTACTATATCTAGGTCATTGTGACCTATATTTCATGCTTCAGTGATTTTGCCTTTTATTTTTATTACTATTTCATGGAGAAGTGTCATACCTGGATTATTATATCTAAGTGACAAAATGATTTACATACAAATACATCTAGGTCAGTGTGACCTATATTATATGGCTTAATGATAAAAATGTTACAATATAAAATGTACCCAGCAGGCGAGCTCGCTGTCCTCCGACAGCTCTTGTTTTAACAGTGAGCGGCAAATTATTTTGGTCCCGGCCTGGTCCCGGGCACATTATTTCGAAAACTGATGCAGAAACTATCAAATTTTTTCGGTTTGAAAATTTCCTGGAATGATTTTGGTTAGCATATACTATAAAAACTTATTGTCATTTACTATTTTGGCGATACATGCAGACATTTAGAACATGGTCCTTTGCGCGAAAATTTGGTTCCGACTTTTCTCCAGCCGACATGGACCTATCAAATTGGCAATATTTCCTTAATGTCAGGAATATTTGAAAATTTGGATATGCATTTTGAAGAAGACTCTATAACTCATATGCTTGCCAAAAATTATTTAATTCCATGAAGGATAAAGGCTTCTCCTGGGCCGAATGGGCTTGCATGTATCGTCTGTTCTTTTTGTTTTTTTTTTTTTTTGTTTTGTTTTTTTTTTAGATTTTAGGGGCCTAGTATATCTATAAAGACTTTAATAGATACAATTAGGCATCTAAAACCTTCAAAAGTAGTTTGATACAGGTCCCTGTGTCCTGTGTCCTGGGCGATCCAAACTTTTGGTTCCGTTTTATGGTCCCGCCTTTTTCCGCATTGCCCCGTCGAATGCAACTACCTGTAGAAACAGTAAAATTCTATTCTATTCTGTTTATCAAGTTGAGTATATTCGGTTCTTATCCTTGACTCTTGGCGGGAATATTCCAAATGATGTTTACAAATGGCTGAACAGAGAGAGGAAGTTAGTTTCAGCTATTTAAAACGCTGACGTAGGATGATCAGTCGATTTTTGTCCTTGTTCAATTTAGGAATGAGGGCTTATAAAATCCAAGATGCTAAAAGGGAGAACAGAATCGGTGTCACTGCCAAATCTTTTGAAGACTTGCTGGACAAAGGATGCAAAAAATTGAAGGTACATATTTCAGCTCTTTTGTAGTATCAGATTTCAAAATTTTTACTGGTGACACGACTAATGACGTTCATTCATCAGGATAGAAAAGAAGTCTACTCTACTAAAAATAATGTCCTATAGAAATCTCAGAACTTGTCTAAATATATTTTGGTAATGCTAACATAAAAGCTTCTGCTGGCAAAATCCTGAAATCTTCCCGCGCAGAAGATTCATTTTCAGGATTTTAATGTAAAATATGCTGTTTTCATAAACTGCTATTTATCTTAGTCGCCTAGATGCTTGCAAAATACTATTAATAGCATCCATACTTTCTCCGGGAACAGTTTCCTTTTCTATGCAAAATACGGTTTGCCCACAGACCGGAAAATTTCCATCCCGGATAACAAGACTATGTTTTTAACTTTGTTCATTAGGGGTTTATATTATGTGGTATTAAATAGATATTATCCAAGAGGAAGGAAACCCATAGACCGGAACCTCATGGCCGAGACCAAAATTTCTATCCTGGATAGCATGACTAATATGTTTTTAACTTTGTTAATTTTGGGTTTACACTATGAGGTATTAAATGAATTTTAGGGTAGATTCCAGTTTTAATTTTGGGTTTATACTATGAGGTATTAAATGAATATTAGGGTAGATTCCAGTTTAGCGGTCCCTGGAAGTTCCTTTATTCCTTTGCGCATGGCCAGCATTGCGCATGTCCAGCGTTGCTATGCGCACCGTAAACAATTCGGAAAATGGCCGCCATTTTCTTTTCAGCCACTTACAAGACTACCAAGAGCCATATTTCAGCTTGGCAAAGTTACGAGACTACCAAGAGCAATATTGCAACTTGGCGAAGTTTTAAAGAGGATAATATAATCCAACAACATCTTTTTAGTTCAAAGGGGTGGTATGAGTTAGAGAAACAAGCGAAGAAGCAGCTCTCAAACATGAAACCATTAATAAACAACATAAAATTACCTCTAAATGTCGAAGTCATCGGCGCTTGAAGTAGATGTGTTTATCTGTATGCTGGAAAGGGGTATCCTGACAATTTTTGCTGGCTGTATTTGAGGAGTTTTCTCTGCTTTTCTTTTCCTGTATGCCTGAATTTCCTCATCTGTAGGCTCAAAGCTGGGTTGGTATACTTTCTTTATAAGCTGCAGGAATTCAAGAAATGGGTCTTCTTTGTCAATCAGAAACTGCTTTCTTACACAATACTGGGCAAAGTAAGTGTCATACAGACTCTTTGTTGTTCCATGTTTGGGTAGGGACTTCTTTAAAGCACGCCAGGTGCTTTCAATAGTATTTGTATGGGCACCTGTCTCGGGGTCAACAAAGTTCACAGAGGGATTTACCGTAAGATGGGAGAAACCTTCGCTGTTTAAGGAGCTGTATGCTTTCCAGCAGTCAGAAATAACTGTTGTTCCTGGCAAAATATTTTCACTGATAATAGACACCAGGGTGTTGGCAGTTCGGTCAGCTACACACTTAAAGGAACACTCCTTGGTGTCAATTTGTATTCCCCCAAAAACCCAAACGCCATCTATTCTTCCTTTATGAAATTTCCTTTTTCCAAATGTAGACTCATCTATCTCCACTACTTTACCAGGGCCTCCTATCTGTCGACTATATACTTCCAAGATGGATATACAGACTTCTCTTGAAAAATTGTACCAATCGACTATCGTTGTGTGCGAGATACCCAACTCGTGTTTAACAAATTCCTGTTCTGCTCTGTAAACCCAGAAGTAGGTAAGGAACACGATTGTTTCAAGGGAAAGATTACTCTTTGAGAACCAGGATCCCTGTCTAATTGACACCTTCTTACCACATGCTTTGTTAGAACAACACCAGCAACACTAGTCAGTACTGAAAGATGAGTCCTTTCTCAGGCCAAACCGACCTTTATCACAAAATTTACATGAAACACCGCTCAATTCTAGTAGCAAACCTAACTGAAATAGCCATTGTATAAAATTTTCAATATTTTCAGTAAGCTTAAACAAATCTCGCAGCCTGAGAGGCATTAATTCAGCCGGTTTTGTGCTGAGACGCTTTTGACAGCTCTTTATTTACATTGGAAACTGTGCGCATGCTTCCGGTTACGTCACTAATGTCACATGATCCAATCAGCTGTTAAATCAAAATAAATCGGCCATCCTTTTGAAGTTTGAACACAGAATCAGTTAATATCTTTCAGTATTACATACCAAAGGTATTAACATAAAATTTCAGGACAAACACGATTTTGGGGTTATTTTACCATTTTGTTGCCTATTAAACGAGATCGTCGTGCTATCGCGCGACTCTATATATACGGAGCGAACCTAGCATAGCAACGTGCGCGACACGCACTCTCATTCTTATTCTACATCCATTTTCTGGGGACCGCTATACTGGAAGTCTTCCGAATATTATTCAAGAGAACTATGAGGTATTAAATGAATACTATCCAAGAGAAAGGAAATTTAGATCAGGCTTGGACTTATTTTTTAATCTCAGATTTATCGTTTCAAGGGGTTTGAAACCCACAGACCAAACATTCTCCGATTTTTTTAAGTTTTTTATTATCTTTGATAAGCAACCAATTTCTTTGTTACACATGTCTTTCAAATACAGAAATAAATTATATATGGCTTACTGAAGCTATAACAGAAACATTAAGGTGTTGAATTTTACGATTTTCATATGTTTATCATGTTTCTAAAAATAGAACAGGTAGAAAATTGGATCATAACGACAATGTCCATAATCTACAGATAGGTCCCGACAAGCAAATACTAATACTCCTACAGCCAGTGCATACAAATGGAAAATATGCAAATTGTGTTATATACAATGTTTGGATTGAGCATGTGTCATTTATATGCACTGGCTGTTTTGAGTATCTACAGTGCAGCTCAGATAAAAGAACCAATTTTTTTTTTCATTTCGCGGACCAATTTTACAATCCGCGATTTTCCGCCGAGTGGTTTGGAGTAAATCACTCCGAGTGGAAAAGTTTTACTCGAAGTTATGCGCTCAATATTCCGAGGGCATTCAGCGGACCTTAGTGTACCCATGATATTCAGAGTGTTTGCGAGTGGCGATAGATTATTCTGTACAGGTAAGTTTGACCACTCAGATCATTCTCTCACACGACGATAATCAAACAAAATACAAAATGCGAATACAATAAATACCCTCTTAACTAGTGCTGGCAGCAGCAGGATCAGACTGCAAAATGTACCCACTTACATAAATACATGTAGTTCTGCTTCCGACAACTAACTCTGCAAATGATTTTTTATGTTTCAGCTGCGAGTATCAAAGGGTATATCCGAACAACAGCTGGTAGCCCCAATGCACAAGGCCAGCGACGTATTTGGCCCAAAGCCTCGGATGATTTCTAATTGCCCAGTTCTAGTTTTGGATTAAGGGTGGTGGTCGCCTGAGTCTTCCTATATTCGTTTTCATGTGACAAGCACTTTTATTCAGGCTGGCCCATTTTTCCCGTGTCACTTTGCACGTGCTGCGGCTGCCAAGAAAATAGTTTGAACCCCCGAAGCACTGCTGAAAATTCTAGCGGAGATGTCGATCTAACTGTTTTAGTATTTTACAGTGAAAATAAGGCTGAACATTTCATCTGAATCGTCTGCCTAGCAGACGATTTACATGTAACACCACACTTAATTTACACAGGAAAATAATAAGAAGAAAAAAATGAAAATGCCGTCTGCTGAATATGCTAAGCGCTTCGTTTGTTAAAGTAGGGATACATTTCATTTGACAAGACAGAAACGGACACGCTGGAATGTATCTGCACTGCTCGGATCGAGGCCTGGACGGTTGATGATTGGACCAGGGTTAGGACTGTCCATTAAAATCACCACTTAATGATTACGGTGACTTGGTGTCTTATGTCTCTTTCAACAACAACAAAAAAATAAAATAAAATATTTAAGTCATATTGAGATGATAGAATGTGGCTTCTGGTCAGGGTATTCACTGTTTGCTAAAACAGTTTAGCCATTTTTCTCTAGGAATATCTAAATCTCATAGCCGGATGTACCTAAAATGGACGAGCCGGAATCTTACAAGTTTTGCAAACTCTCTCTCTCTCTCTCTCTCTCTGGAAAGCTCTTTCTTTTTACCCTCAGGCAAATATGACATGTCTCCTTTCGAGCTAGAAGTTGTTTGCACTGACTTTATTGGAAAAATGATACCGCACCGTCGGAAATCGAACGCAATTCGATCCCCACTTGTCATGAAACACATGTATTTGCTACGGTCATTCGCTCCTTCCACTGCTTCAAGATTGGCAGTTACAAGTTTCTGGCGGAAGGGGGTTCAGTGTACTGGTTAACCACTTATTGTATAAGCATGCCCCCCTTTTTACTGGCGCGATTCATAAAAAAATGCCGTTCCCAATCCCATTTCGCATGGACCATACTTGTAAAGCAATTGCAGTTAACTCCCTTTTGATAGTCAGTTGCAGTTAGCTCCCTTAAAAGAGTAAGAAAAACCTGCAGTGTGAGGCCGTTACCCCGCATTTATCAGGGTACAAATGAATATAATGTTATGTTATTCTCTTATAGTATATACATTAATAACATTATCTTTATTGGTTTATAGAGCAATCTTCAAAACTTCCGTTTCCATGTCAAGTGTTTTGTTTTTGTGTCCTCAACATGCGATATGCAAAACCAAGACCGTAATTTATTAAACAAGTAAAAGAGACTCATGTATAAACCTAGCATAGGTGGGAAAAGCATCTTCAAAATGACATTTGTCCATAATATTATCATATGCTCTCACGGACATTCTAGGCAGAGTCTTCCTGGTTAGAAACCAATACTAAGTTATGAGGACAAAGTGTCTTGCTCAAAGACACAACTTTTGGTGCTCGCGGGTATCGAACTACCACTATCTGGGCTAATTCAGCAGACGACAAAAAAATCGTTATTGATTTTTTTATTATTTTTTTTTATTACCAAGAAAACAGGGTTTGACATTCATGCAATGGAGACAATTTGCATGAAATGCAAATCCTGTTTTCTTGGAAGAATGAGAAAATATTTCAAAATGTCGTCTGTTGAAAATTTTACCCAGTACCTCCTACAATCTCTGGATTTAGCAAAACGTCTTGTGCAACAAGCGAAGACTCAGATCAGTCTGCCAACTGCACATTCTGATAAAAGCATTCGCTGATCATATTTGCCTTTGATAGCCGGGCTGTCCAAAGCGGGATAAACAGTGTGACTGCAACAGCACATTCCGATCAGACCCTTCGCTGATCATACAGTATGCACCTTCTTCGGACTCCGGGTTATCCAAGAAGCTTGCTTTATATAGTGGGTCGATGCAGAGACTGACCTGAGTCTTTGCTTGTCGCATGTACATTGTAGTATTGTACATTTTGTCTGGTTCACTGAACATACATGTACATTGTAAATCATACTTAAGACATGAGAACTTTGTACCGACATAATTTTGGTTTGAACTGGAGTTAAACGGCCCAGACTACACTATTTCGGTCTTGTCGAGCACGCACACTTTTCTAGGGTGGGCTTATTCATAAGCTGTTAATCATTTCAGCAGAAACTGATAACTGCCCTTCTTTTCTTTCATATACTTTTGACGATAGAGCTTACTTTTGGAGTTATGGCCCTTTGAAAACTGGTTTCTGTAATATTTTTCTTTTTTTTTTTTTTTTTTTTTTTTTTTTTTTTTTTTTGTCCACTCTGTAACTTGAAAACTATTTGAGATATTTTCTTGAAACTTTATTAGTTTATTAACATAGTCATGGCACTTGCTTGGTGTAAGTGCAGTGGCAGGGCATGGCGAAATGTCTGCAGCCCTTTTATTAGATATTTAACAGTATGAGATATTGGGAAATGGTGCCTCGGTGGTGTAGTGGTAAAGCTTCTCGTCTTGTCACCCAGGGGTCATGAATTCGATCCCAGGCTTCTCAAGCCTTTCATATTGGACTTTAAACCAAGGTCCACATCTCTGTATGACCTAGCTGTCAGTGGGACGTAAAAAAACTCACTCACTCGTTTGAATTGTCATTAGCCTGCATTGCCTCTTGTGTGCATAAAGTGTGTTTTTTGTGTGACAGACACTCTTTTCACGTGTGCTGTCTTGTTGATTCAATGCCTCTTTGATAGCAGAAGCGCCCCTTTTTGCTAGTACTGTCTTCTTAATTAACCCTTGTCCTGCTGAACCCGGATATACCCTGCCTTTGCAAACAGTGTAGATCCAGATCAGTTGGCATCAGAAGAAGCCACTTGATCTGGATCTACACTGTTTGCAAAGACAGAGTATATCCGGGTTCAGCAGGACAAGGGTGAAGATGCCACGCCCACTTAATTTTCAACCAGTCAGACTGCTTGATCCAGATTATTGCTATAAATTCACATACTTAATGCCAAACAGTGCAGATCCAGATCAGTCAGAAGCCAACTGATTGGCTTCTTCAGAAGCCAACTGATCTGGATCTACACTGTTTGCAAAGGCAGGGTATATCCAGGTTCAGCATGACAAGGGTTTACAGGGATTCAAGTGCCAGTGGCCCAGTACAATATGAAAGCAACAGAAAATTACTGGCCAAAATAACATTGCTTGGGGAAAAGCTAGGCCATAGTCCTTCTAATGCTTATAATATCCTTCGTTTTATTTGCAGCTGGATCCCAGCTCGGTCACAGTTGTACTAGAAGATGATGGAACAGTCATTGACAGTGATGCATTCTTTAAGAAGCTTCCAGCTCAGTCAGTGCTTGTCTTTCTCAAAAAAGGAGAAAGATGGGGTGGAGGTAGGACCTTCAATCATATTGCAGTCATTTTAGACAGCCTCAGACGAAATTTCAGAGGACTTGTTAGGCAGAAGTTATGGATGATAATTCCAACATAATTTTCTCCTTGTTTTCAGTTTCTGGCGAAAGAATGTGCACAGTACTGGTTAACCGCTTAGAGGACTAAGCTTGCCCAGTAAACGTGAGGTTAGGTAAACTGACTGAGCTCGACATGACCCCATTGGGTTGACTGGGCCGTAACACCTCAACACAAACAAATTCTCCTTGTTGTGGATACTCATTAGAATTGCCTCAGTTAAGCACTTCTAATGAGTACCCACAAATTCCACAATATATATTTTATGGTCATGCTCAGTTGATTAATGATGGCTGCTATGCCAATGTGGTTGGTAATGTTGTCAGAAGAAAGAAAACTATAAGGCTGTGTCTTGGCATGCAGCATCTGGGATAGGAGGTCTACCAAGTTTCATCTGGAATCCAGCCTAATTCCTAAGGTTTCTGTACCTCTAGTTTTATGGCCCTTATTAAGGGATTTATACTCCCAATAAACCAGTGGGTAGGAATCAGGGAACTATTTTCTCCACGCAAATTTCTAAAATGAGCTATTTTATACATATTATGGTCATAAATATAACCAATAGTTGAAATGATAAGAAATTAATTTATTTTTGTTGATTTTATTGGTGTGTAAATGCCCTAAACTTACAAACTTAACATTAAGCTCCTGGAGATTGATCATGAAATATTTTGCTACAGTCATTCTCTCCCGCTGATTCAAGAAGGGCAGTTGTCAGTTTCTGGCAAAAAAATGTGCACAACTACTGGTCAGCCTGACCAGGAAAATGTGTGGTTTGGTAAACTTACCACACATGACATGACCTTAATGGGTTGACTGGGCCGTAAAATTTCAACACAAAGTTCAGTGATTTGTCAGCATTTACAATGTACATAAAATCCACAAAAATAATATTGATTTTTTTTTCCACTCTTTATGAAACATGTATGTACAACAAATGATCGAGGCTGTAGAAGCATTTGCTTTGGATACCAATTTTGCCATCGGTGTTGTCTGCCTCTGCTGGATCCAGTCTCCAGTGACTAAATCTTTTTCTCATAATCCGGTTTGATAATCCACTAAGATAAAACCAAAAAAATATCATGACTATAAAGGCAGGTCACTAGTGACCAGCCTTTATAAACATGATATTATTTTGGTTTTACAGATTTAAGTGGACTGTTAAGCAAATTATAAGAAAAAAAAAACAGTCACTGGAGATTGGAGCCAGTCTACTGGGTTATATATCCTTATCCTGGGTACTCAGGTTGAGTGATACTGGACAGTGTCAACCCTAATATTTGAGCCAGCATGTGACAAAACTTACAATAAGACCTGTGCTACCAGTAGAGACTTAGATCAGCCTGCCCATCCACACAGTCTGATCAGTCTTCACTGATCGCATATGCCTTCTGCAGCCTCTGGGCTATCCAAAGTGGAATAAATGAGAACCCTTGCCATACTTGGTGGATGTACAGGCTGATCTGAGTCTTTGCTGGTCACACAGGTCTTATTGTACACAGTGCTTGCATTAAGGGAAGTCTGGGAGTCAGAGACTCCCAAAAATTGCCCTGGGATTTCCAAAAATCAATGCTAGGAAGTCTGGGACTCCCAACTTTTAAAGATATTTAGTCATTTATAACAAAAAATTAGTATGAATTTATGTGTTATTTAGCTTAACAATGGCAGTTTTACTCCATAAATGAGAGTTTAAGAATATTGAGGTTGAATTTCTGAAAGTGAGTGAAAAAAAATTGATCACCAGGACTTCCAGATATTGGTGCTAGGAAGTCCTGGGACTTCCTGATTTTGACAGTTAGTGCAAGCACTGTAAATGTACATGTAGGTTTTGTCATGAGCTGGCCTATTTATTTATTTCAGCTGGAGCCCTTATACATGATGCCCTCAGTAAATTATACAGTGCCACAAAAAAGAATGAGATTGCTGGTCAGATACGAGAATTACTAGCTGGAGAAGATGCCCCTGAGAAAGTTCATATCATATCACAGTACCTGGAGATACTGGATACAGACACTGAAGCTGAATATCGCTATGAAAATGAAGACTGGTTTGAAGGTAGGTCAAACTTGTGTGATTCTAAGGTAGGTCAAACATGTGATTCTAAGGTAGGTCAAACTTATGTTAGTCTTAGGTAGGTTGAACTTATGTTTCTTTTGTTTATTAGCTATGAAACCATTACAAAAAAATGCCTATTCAAATATATTGAAAAATTTCACCATCAAAAAACTGAAAGTTTTCAGATAAAAATTCTGATATTTTTCATATTTCTGCTCAAAACATAGACTGTCTTGCTGAGATGGTTCTAATGAGTACCCACAATCTATGTTTTTGAGCAGAAATAAGAAAAATAATATATACCCCTGTTAAACACAGTTTTACTATATAAAAGTTGGGTTAAAGAGGGTCAAAATTATATAGGTATGTTTTTGTTATGTAACCAAATGCATACTCACCTAATGAAGCCCATCCTTTACTAAGATAGTTTAGTACCCTAATATACTTGCATTTTTGAATACATAGAGGATATGTACTCTTTTGCTGTGAATACCATAAATATTTTCATAGAGTGTAATGAAAACATCAGTATTTTCATGAGTGCAAAGCACGAGTGAAAATTTGAATGTTTTCATGACATGAGATAAAAACATTTTATGGTATTCACTGAAAAAGAGTAAATTTTCTTTTTATTTTATTGTTTACACGCCAATGCGCACTTCTGACATCATGAATAACATCACCAAACAAAACAAGAACGTCGTGGCATCGACATTCAGTGCTTAACGTGAAGTGCTGGAGAGACAAAAACAAAAACGTTTCAGCAAATTCAGAAATCTTGTTACCAAAATGTTCCTTATATTCTAACTAAGAAAATGTATACCCACACTTGTTAGTTTTGCTCAGAAACAGAGAAGTTAGAGGAGTTCAAAAGACCGAAGTGGGATCGGTATCTGTCAGGGAAACGATGAAGACAACCGAAGTAATCAAAAACGAGTAATGAAAATAACATCAATTTGTTATTTTCATTAGTGAAAATATCATATTCTTTCACTAGTGAAAATATCATTTTTATTCATCATGGATATACATTGATTTCACTGCTAAGTATAAAATAAATAATGAGTCATTATCTTATAGCTCTAGATAAGGCACGTTTTTTAACAGAAAACTTTTGATATTTTTCTTATTTCTCCACAAAAAACATATGGGAGGCTTTTCTAGTGAGTACCCACAACATATGGTTTTGTGGAGAAATAAGAAAAATATCTGTTCTTTTTGTTTTTTGGTTGGAAAAAGCGCCTAGCTTGAGCTAAGTGTTTTGATGTAAAATAAATAACAGAAATAATGAACTTATCTTCTGCATAATAGTGACTACCTTTTAGTGGCACAATTTATTAATTCTAGGCTTGAACAAGAAGTACAAGACAAAGAATGAAGTACTGAGACATAGTGCCCAGACAAGAATTAGAAGTTATTTCACCACTGTAAGTATTATCTATATCCCCTGCAATCTGTGTTTGTGGAGGATGGGGGTATACTGTTTTCACGACTCTCTGTCCATCCATTATGTTCTGGTTTCTGAGCAGGCAGTATCTAATAAGTGCTGCTTATTGACATTTAGTGTTATTGTCTAAACATGAAAATATACATATGTACATGTATTCAGTCTTGGAGATCTGGATATTTTTTTTTTACTGAGATTTATAAAGTTAAAGGAGTCTGCTATGAAATCTAACTTAGAAGTCGAATTACATATTCATTTTTGAAAAGTGGTTGTTTGATTTATTTTTTCCTCAATTTTGCAAATCTGATATGTTGAGGTACGGATATCTCGATTTATTTCAGAGAGTCCCTTGGTCTTCGAGGTAAAAAGAGTCGACTGTATTTCACCACAAAAACACATGTTGTGGGTACTCATTAGAAATGTCTCGTTTTTGATGAGAAATAAGAAAACTTTGTTTTGAACCAAAAGTAATGAATTTTTTCTTGTTTCCCCACAAAAACACATGTTGTTGGTATTCATGAGAACCCACAACATGTTTTTGATGAGGAATAAGAAAACTTTTTTCAACCAAAAGTAATGAATTTTTTTTTTATTTCACAAAAACACATGTTGTGGGTACTCATTAGAAGTGCTTTGGTGAGGCACTTCTAATGAGTACCCACAAAATATGTTTTCATGGAGAAATACAATGTGAGAAAAATATTTACCCGATACCCGTTCTCATCTAGAGCTATTAAGGCTGGTACAATAAATCGAATAATCAATTAAATGATGGATTAATTCAACAAAAATGACTATCATTACAGATTTGCGAAAAATCGATCATTTGATTTCTTTTACTTTACCGTATTTACCCTTAGTATTTAGACACCTCAACTCCTTAGCATACTTTATCTAAAATTTGAATAAGTTCAATTTACTACCCATTGTTGTGTCTAAAAATAGCTGAATGGGTGGCAAACAGTAGACCCTGATGAGACGCTGCATTTTGTGACGTCTCATCTGGGTCTACACTGTTTGCTCAGGCCTATCTGGCCAAATATGTCGGTAAAGTATAACATATGGTAGGAATCATATTAAGACAGACAAGTGAAATTATGACCAAATCTTCAGTGATTATCATATCAATCACAATGGCAGGACTGATGATCAATTATTAGCTCACCTGAGCTATGCTTAGGATGAGCTAAAGTGATCACTTTTTGTCTGTCGTCCATCTGTCCATCAACATTTTCAATTGACTTCTCCTCTGAAGCCACTGAGCCAATTTTGCTCAAATTTCATATGGAAACTCCTTAGGTTGGGGGAACGAAAGTTTGCTAAAATGGTCGCGGTCCGTGGACCAAGATGGGCCGCCATACCCATATTTGGTAAAAACCTTTAAAAATCTTCTTCTCCAGAACAGAGGATGCTGTGGGGCTGAATCTTTGCACAAATTATCAGGGATGGGAGGTCTATCAGAGTTGCCAAAATAATGGTTGTACATTGACATTTGACCTTTTTACGGCGAGGTCAAGTTTGCTTCCCTATGCATTTGTATGAACACCATACATTTGTATGGGAAAAATGTTGAGAATTTCAAACAACTTCCCCTCTAAAGGCTCTGAGCCAATGTTGTTCAAATTTCATGTGGAGCCTCCTTGGGGCAGGGGAATGAAAGATTGCTTAAATGGTTGCGATCCATTGACCAAGATGGCGGCCATGCCCATATATGGTAAAAACCTTTAAAATTTTAATCTTCTTCTCCAGAACAGAGGATGCCTTGGGGCTGAATCTTTGCACAAATCATCAGGGACGGGAGGTCTACCAAAGTTGCTAAAATGATGGTCGTACATTGATGTTTGACCTTTTTACAGTGAGGTCAAGTTTGCTTCCATATGCATTTATCTGGGGCCTATACATTTGTATGGAAAAAATGGTGATAATTTCAAATGACTTCTCCTCTTAAGCCTCTGGGCCAATGTTGCTCAAATTTCAAGTGGAGCCTCCTTGGGGCAGGGGAACGAAAGGTTGCTAAAATGGTCATGGTCCATTGACCAAGATGGCTGCCATGCCCATATATGGTAAAAACCTTTAAAAATCTTCTCCAGAACCAAATAAGCCCTGGAACTTAATCTTTGCACAAATCGTCAGGGACAGGAGATCTACCAAAATTGCTAAAATGATTGTCCTATGTTGACATTTGACCTTTTAGCTCAAGGTCAGATTTGCTTCCCCATGCATTTATATGGGCCCTATACATTTATATGGGAAAAATGTTCAGAATTCATATTTTGGACATCTCCTCTATAATCCAGTTGAATTTAAACTTGATGATGAGCATTAGGGCGTTAGTAGACACAAATTAACTAAATGAACCGATAGAAAATCCAAGATGGCTGCCACAGCTGCCATCTTGAAAATCAATTTTGGACATCTCTTCCCAAACCTTTGGTTGCCTTGAGCCGAAACTTGTTCTGTAGCAACAGGATGACTTCTTGACCGATACAAGCAAAAATTGTGTCAGTCGGAAATTCAGATGGTCGCAATGGTTCTGCTCCATTGGACAAGATGGCCACCAGAGCTAAAAATAAAAAAACTTCAAACAACAGCTGCTCCTTGGCCAATGGCCGGATTTCAAAATGTTTGCACAGAAGTGTTCCTCCAATGGCCCTCTACCAAAACTGCCAAAATGGTTCTGCTTGGCTGAACAGAATGGGGGCCAGAGCTAAAAATAGAAAAACCTAAAAAAGACATCTCCGCAGCCAGTGTCCTGATTTCAAAATAATTTCACAGAATTGTTTCTCTTATGGCCCTCAACCAAAATTGCTAAAAAAGTTCCGCTTGGTGGAATAAAATGGCTGCCAGAGCTATAAATAGGAAAAAACCTTTAAACGGCATCTCTTCCTTTCCAGTGGCCCGATTTCAAAAATGATTTTACAGAAATGTTCCTCTTATCCCCCTTTACCAAAATTGCCAAAATGCTTCTGCTCTACTGAAGAAAATGGTCACCAGAGCTAAAAATAGAAAAACCTTTAAACGACATCTCCATGGCCAGTGGCCAGATTTCAAAATAATTTCACATCAATGTTCCTCTTATGCCCCTTTGCCAAAATTGCTAAAATGGTTCTGCTCTGCTGGACAAAATGGTTGCCAGAGCTAAAAATAGAAAAAAATATAAAAACTTTAAAGGACAGGATAAGTAGATGAACCAATTAACTTTGGAAAAAAAATCTGAACTTTTTTTTTTTTTACTTATGGCCCTTTGAAAATTTCAGCATTTTAATCTTGTATATCCTTTGCCAAAATTGCTAAAATGGTTCTGCTCTGCTGGACAAAATGGTTGCCAGAGCTAAAAATAGAAAAAAATATAAAAACTTTAAAGGACAGGATAAGTAGATGAACCAATTAACTTTGGAAAAAAATCTGAACTTCTTTTTTTACTTATGGCCCTTTGAAAATTTCAGCATTTTAATCTTGTATTAAGCAAGATATCTCAAAAACTGTTGAAGCCATTGCCTTGGAACTTGACAGGCTAATAGGGAATGATGAGTAGATGACCTGATTAACTTACAGCAGTTAACTCAGGTGAGAGTTGTGGCCTATGGGTCTCTTGTCTTTTCAGCTCTGATTGGCCAGCTCTAAGAGCTATGCATTTTTTTTTTTTTTTTTTTTTTTTTTTCTTATACAATGTAAAAAAATATTTACCTGTTACACCTTCACATCTAAAGCTATGCATTTTCTCATGGTATGGCCTATATATTTTCAGGCCAAAGATCAAATAGAAAAGGAGTGTAATGGTGAAACTAAAGAATTTTTGCTGGAACTGGTGGAGCAATTGTCACAGAAACTCAAAAAGAATGATTTTCATGGAGGTTACTTTGATAGAACAGCCAAACCAAGTGAAAGGATATGTGACAAGGCAGGCTGGTTCCAGTGTGAGGGTCCATTTGACAGCAAGGAATGTAATAAATATCATACTATAAATCCTTATGCTTCAAAGGGGTACCGGCAGCTGTTTGGATTGTGGAATCTGGATCATGTGTATGCTTACTTCTTAGAATTTTTTTTATTTTGATGAACAAAAAACTGATGATAATTTTCTTATTTCTCCATGAAAACATGTTGTGGTACTCATTAGAAGTACCTCGCAGGAGCACTTCTAAGGAGTACCCACAATACATGTTTTCATGGAGAAATAAGAAAAAAAAACAACATTTCCCCTGTTATCTGGAGCTATGTAAACTATACAGTATTACAAAGTTAACCTTCACCAGTTTCTGGGCTAATTCAGTAGATGATGATATTTTTTTACATTTTTTCACGGAAAATAGGCTTCGAAATGTCATGCAAATTGTCAAAATCTAGTTTGGGATACATAAGAAAAATATTTCAAAATGTTGTCTGCTGAAATTTTTACACAGCATGCTAAGCATTAAACATCTGCAATTATCTCTATTCAATTATATATTGTTAGACTGCAAAAAAATTTCCAGTCCTAGACATATCCTATATACCCGTCTTCTGTCTAAAGCTTCAATGGCAGCCATTTGTATTTTTCACTGCATAGGTGAATAATCAAAGCAAACCTCACATTTCTGACTTTAATTTAGTATATTTTCATTTTGATATGCAAGGGTTATCTGTCCATTTATGTTCCAGATAAAAAAAATGTAAACTGCTTCCAAGCCCTCCTAAAAGTGCTTTTAGTTTGTCTTCTCAGCCAATGTCTTCTGTACTAGGCCTTGGAAACATGCCGTAATCACAATCACAATATGACTGAAATGTGAAACTTCATCTCAAACAAACAAAGAAACCAGGGGGAACAAATTTTTTCCTCTTTAGAGAAGAACCCTTTCACAAGGGCTTGTCCAGTAAAAGTGTGGTTATGTAAACTGATCGTGCTTGACATGACCCCATTGGGTTGACTGGGCCGTAAAACCTCAAAACAAACAAACAAGACTAAGTGTACAGAAAAGCAAATAGGAAGTCATAAAAAATGTCTGCCTTGTAAAGAATGTTTGAAAAGCTACCTAATATCTCCAGTTCCCTTTACCCTGAAAGTGCCAAGCAAAATTGTAGCAGAAACATTCTATTTATTGTTTTTAACAGTATATATCTGGGAAAATAAGACTTGGCATTTCATGTGAATTGTCTGCAAGACAGATAATTCACATGAAATGTCAAGCCTTATTTTCTTGGAAAGATACACTGTCAAAAAATGTTGTCTGTCGCATTTGAGACTAGTGTAGCACTTTATGGGTTATAAAGCCTTGCTGGAAAAAGCAGTGATCACCTATCATATAACAAAGATCTTGACAATACACTTTTTTTCAATCCAAAAGTATTGATATTTGTCTTATTTCTCCACAAAAACATATGTTGTGGGTACTCTTAGAGGTGTCTCTGCAAGGCGCTTCTAATGAGTACCCACAACATATGTTTTCATGGAGAAATAAGAAAAATATTTACCTGGTACCCACACTTATCTAGACCTATGAATTATAATAAGGAATGAAACTGAAATTCTTGTGATCAAGTACTTCCATTTAATTGTGTATAACCCATCCTTCCATTAGATTGTGGATAACCCATCCTTCCATTAGATTGTGGATAGCCCATCCTTCCATTAGATTGTGGATAACCCGTCCTTTCATTAGATTGTGTATAACCCATCCTTCCATTAGATTGTGGATAGCCCATCCTTCCATTAGATTGTGGATAACCCATCCTTCCATTAGATTGTGGATAGCCCATCCTTCCATTAGATTGTGGATAACCCATCCTTTCATTAGATTGTGTATAACCCATCCTTCCATTAGATTGTGGATAACCCATCCTTCCATTAGATTGTGGATAGCCCATCCTTCCATTAGATTGTGGATAACCCATCCTTCCATTAGATTGTGGATAGCCCATCCTTCCATTAGATTGTGGATAACCCATCCTTCCATTAGATTGTGGATAACCCATCCTTCCATTAGATTGTGGATAGCCCATCCTTCCATAAATTGTGGATAGCCCATCCTTCCATTAGATTGTGGATAACCCATCCTTCCATTAGATTGTGGATAGCCCATCCTTCCATTAGATTGTGGATAACCCATCCTTTCATTAGATTGTGGATAACCCTTCCTTCCATTAGATTGTGGATAGTCCATCCTTCCATTAGATTGTGGATAGCCCATCCTTCCATTAGATTGTGGATAGCCCATCTTTCCATTAGATTGTGGATAACCCATCCTTCCATTAGATTGTGTATAACCCATCCTTCCATTAGGTTGTGGGTAAGCTGTAACACATTTGTTTTGATGTTTTTCAGAATAGAGAAGTCAAGGGAGGTAATACCAACACTAATAGAGGCTGCGAAACGGAAGCAAAAATACCAGCAGTTGAACTGGGAGCATGTCTATAAACTGCTGTTTACTAGGAATAATCTCAAGCTTGTACAAGTCGGCTGTCACAAAAAGGCTGCAAGATCTCAAACCTGTAATTTTGAAGATTTCCTTATCAGCTGACCTTCTTAGGAGCCAATCAGAGAATGTGTATTACAAGTATATTTTAGGGAAATGCAGACACTTTCCTTGGAAATGGCTGTAAAGGCAGCTGCCCAATAATGAAAGATTTTGTCCCAGTAGGGAGCAGAGTCATTCCTTTGAGTCTCATCTCTTAAGTTCATAATTAATAGGCAGCTAATATAGATGTTATATTTGTTTTAATCATTCCATTAACTGTGCATCTGTTGATTTTGCCACTCAGCCATCACTGTTCATCTCTAAGCTTATCCTATCATCAGTTCTATTGATCTGTGAACATATCTCCAGGTAAGGCACTTTTTGCAACAGAAAAATAGTTTTCTTATTTCTTGCAAAAATGTATGCTGTGGGTATTCGTTAAAAGCGCCTCACATGCCGGCCTCGGTGGCTCAGTTGGATGGACCGACCGACTGGATACCAGGAGGTCACGGGTTCAACCCCTCCCGAGGTTGTCAACATTCTTCCGTGGAGATTGATCAGGAAATAGTTTCTACAGTCATTCTCTCCCTTCCGCTGATTCAAGAAGGGCAGTTGTCAGTTTCTGGCGGAAGAATGTGCACAATACTGGTTAACTACTTAAGGACTAAGCCTGCCCAGTAAACATGTAGCTAGGTAAACTGACCGCGCTCAACATGACCGCATTGGGTTGACTGGGCTGTAAAACCTCAACACAAACAAACAGAAATAAGAAAAATGATGTGTAAATGCCTCTCTTATCTTGAGATATGTTAGGAGTTGATCAGAGATGGTGTATTACAAGGAAATTTGAGAGTATGGACACTTTCCTGGGAGACAATTCTGTCAGAATTGTTTTGGTCTCCCTTCTGAAAAGGCATCAACTCTCTTATGAAAGAATATGTCCCATTGGGACCGGGGTGGTTGGGAGGGGATTCTTTCCTTTTAGAGTAGACCCCTTTTCAGAAGAGATTTGGTGTGCAGGAAAGCAATCAGGAAGTCACAAAAAGCTGTCACCCATGTTACACTTAAAGCATTAGAAAGCAAAATTATAGCAGCCAACATTGTTTTTTAAAAAAAAAATTCAGAGAAAATAAGACTTGGCATTTCATTTGAAGTGTCTGCTAGGCAGAGGATTCACATGCAATGTCAAGCCTTATTTGCTCTGAAAAAAAATACACAAAAAATCAAAATGTCATCTATTGCAGTTGTAATTAGCACTTTAAGGGTTAACAAGAGATCTGCAAACAGACAGCTTGTTTAGGTAAAAACAAAATTTTTACTGTATTTATTGTAAACATCCTAAAATTGTATACACCAATTTTTCTGGCAAATGGCGTGTGCAAGCAGTGCAGACCCAGATCAGACTGCTCCTGAAGGAGGAGCAGTCTGATCAGGGTCTACACTGTTTGCCTTTCCACTAATTACTTAGAAATACAATGTAACTGCATAAAAAGCAAAATTTAGGCCAAAAAGGTATGGAATAAAGTGTTCAGAATTTATGGACACCTACTCTACTTAAATATTCGGCCTAAAATTTGAATGTTCATTTTACTGCTTAATGATATGTCAAAAAACTGCTGAATGAGTGCCAGGCAGTGTAGACACTGATCAGATGCCACACTCTGTTGCAACTGATCTGGGTCTGTAATGTTTGCTCAGGCTTTTTCTGTCCCAATACTTATGGTAGGTCTCTGATCCCTCAATCATGTCTATATCTCTTAAAGTCATAACCACAGGTAGCTAATGAAGATCTCAGCTTTGCTTCTATCATTCCATTCATCTATGCATCTTTTGATATCACCATTCATCACTATTAGGGCTGACTATCATGCTATTAGGGCTGACTATCATGCCAAATTATGACTATCACAATACTATTACTATCAGAGAAACTCCTATCATGCTACTATCACTATCAAGGGTCTAATACATGTATCACAATGCATCATGATAATATCACCATCTCCAAATCACACAGTATTTTAATGAGTTTCGTTGATTTTATAAAGACCGGACTACCTGTAAAGATACCTACCTAGCATTTCTGCCCTCTCAAATATCAGCTTTGGCACCATTTTAACAAACATTTTTTACAAAAGCAGAAGTCCTTCCTCTTCTCATACTTTGTTAATTTAGACAAAATATAAAGTTTCAGAATGGCATTATCTGATTACAGGTGGAGAAAAGCTACAGGGACAAAAACTACCGATAGCTAAAGAGGGTATTGTTGATAGATATTGATTATTGAAAACACTATCCGATAGCACTATCATGGCAGTCACTGTAATGATGCATCAATGTATTGTTACACTCCTAATCACTATGCATCCATCTGCTTGTCCTACCATCAGTCCATCCTTGCATTCATCACTTCTTTTTAACTGTGTGTCCCATTCATCCATCAGATATTTATCTTTGTAAGGGTACATTTATATAAAGCTGTATTTACACTTGAAACTGAACAACTAAGTGCCAATCAAACATATGGTAGATGACCTAATATTTCAAGCACTTCATCCCATACGTTGTTGGCTTAAGTTTTGTTTTTTATTCAGTTGTTTCTTAAAATGCTTAGTTGAAAGGCAAACAGTGTACACCCCGATCAGACTGCTCCTGCAGTCTGATCTAAGTGTGCATTGTTTGCATATGCCAGTTTGTTGGAAACTTTGGTCAGAGCTCTAGATAAGAAGGAGTAAATGGTATTTCAGCATTGAATTTTTGAAAATCAGCATTGAAATTTAATTTGAGGGGTAAGACTACTCATTGAAATTTTGGATTTCAGCATTGAAATCAAATATAGGGGGTTAGAATTTTCAGTGACCTTTACATCTTTTACAGCAATTTCATCCACATTTATTCTTTTGTGAGCAGTAGCAGTATAGATCAGAAAGGATTTAACCCTTATAGCAGCCATGCCAAATTTATGCATTATGTTGTTTTGCTGTTGTTGTTTTTCAGAGAAAATAAAGCTTGGTATTTCATGTGAATTGTCTGCTTAGCAGACAATTCACATGAAATACCAAGCTTTATTTTCTCTGAAAAAAAAAAATTAGAAATTTGTATGTCACGCTTATGCTTGATGCCTTAAGCATTGCAGAAGGGCATTTAAGTATTAAGCTTTAAAGCAAGGGATAAAGTACTCATTGTACTAAAATCTTATCTAGAGCACTGCTTTGGTGTAAGAAATTTTTAGAACATTTACTGTATAAGAGCACATGTTGACCTGTTCTGGGCTAAATAATAATGATCACGAAAACATACTTACATAATCTTGACCCCTTTAAAGCCCACTTTTGTAGAGTAAAACTGGGGTTTAAAGGGGTATATATTATTTTTCTTAGTTCTGCTCAAAAACATCCATTGTGGATACTCGTTAGAACTGCCTCGCAAAGGCAGTTCTAACGAGTACCTACAATCTATGTTTTGAGCAGAAATATGAAAATATCAGAATTCTTTATCCGAAAATTTTCATTATTTGGTGGTGAAATTTTCAGTATATTTGAATAGGCGTGTTTTCCTAATGATAATCACAGGTATAAAATGTAAAGAAAATTTACATAAAATCAGGCTTTTGTTAAATCTTGCATTCAAACCATTATGTTGAATTTTGCATGAATGATGAAAAAGACAAAGGATTTGCTTGGACATCAATATTTGTTACCTAGGCCACATATAGCTCATCCTGAGCCGCTTATGAAAGATAATTGCCAGTTTTGTTTTAAGGCCCTACACTCTTTATTTGTTGTCATGGTAGTATTGAGAATTTGTTGCACGACATCTGTAAATATATGCAGATATCTGCTCTTCCACTCTTATACCTCGTTTTAGCGATAGCATTTTTTACTGTTAATGATTGGCATAGCTTCAGATAAGGATTTTTTTCCCCTTGTTTCTCGACGAAAAGAAGTGTCTTGGTGGGGGGTGGGTGGGGGCAGAGTGTTTATCGCTTCTGACTTCAGGTCATGTGATCAACTTATGACTGTACTGCACTTTATTGCACAGAACCTTACATTAATTTATCACCCTATATCATCTTGATATGACCTAAATAATGTTGAATGGGACATAAAACAACAAATCATCATGATGCTCATCATCAGTTCTCAATGGAAATGTGTTTTGGGAACCTATATTTTGTGGATACTCCTTTTTTATCTGGAGCTGTGGAATTTACAATTATTTTTGATGACTGCTTGATGCAGTTCCATTAAGTTTTTATAATATTTCTTTATGAAAATGTTAAGTTTGATATAAGAGCCAGCGCAAGACAAAACCTTCAGTAAGACCTGTGTGACCAGCAAAGACTCAGATCAGACTGTACTTTCACCCAGTAGGCAAGGGTTCTTGTTTATCCTCTTTGGATAGCCAAGAGGCTGTAGAAGGTACATGCGATCAGCGAAGCCTCTGATCAGACTTTGGGGATGCCCAGGCTGATCTGAGTCTTCACTAGTCGCACAAGTTGTGCACTGGCTCAAATGTTTATGTTTATTGTAGAGAAAAATTTATCAGAATAAACTCTCAGTGTGGACTTGTTTAGAAGGAGTATTTGGTGATAATTCTGATATAATTTTGTCCAGGACTCCATAAAAAACATATGTTGTTCAGTTCCCCATCAAACATATGTTTTGTGTACTCATTAGAAGCATCTCAGTGAGGCACTTCTAATGAGTTACAACAACATGTTTTTATGAATAAATATGTAGTTATCCCAGAATGGTCACAGAAATACTCCTCCGTAAAGACAAGTCCTCTAACTCAACTGTTATACTCATTGCAGGCCCCCTAGGGAAACCATTGAAAACCTTAAATCGAGGGTTGAGCGCAAGAATATGGTAACTCAAACATATTTTTGAAACCCTTGTTTAGGGGCAACTTGGACCCCTTTGTAAACAATGCAAATTTAGGTGCCATTGCTCATACGAGCAATGGCACCTAAATTTTCATTGTTTACAGAAAGAAATGTTGTAATCTTCATAACGCCTTCATGGTGAGGAGATTAGATTTGGGGAAAAACAACCATCTGACTTACGCCAGTCTTGCGCTCAACCCTCGAAATCCTTTAAAACCTTTAATTTGCATGAAAAAAAAAAATTGTAAAAAAAACTTGATATAATTAGAAAATCTTTATTTTGGGCAATTTATCATATGGATGGACAGACATATTGGTGATCTGTCACCAGTCCAGATGATAACTTGAGTCAATTTCAATGGATTTTCACCAAACCTACTATGTGCATTGTTCGGCAACATTCTTTCGTGGAGATTGATCATGAAATATTTTCTACGGTCATTCTCTCCCTTCCGCTGATTCAAGAAGGGCAGTTGTCAGTTTCTGGCGAAAGAATGTGCACAATACTGGTTAACCGCTTAGAGGACTAAGCCTGCCCAGTAAACGTGTGGTTAGGTAAACTGACCACGCTCGACATGACCCCATTGGGTTGACTGGGCCGTAAAACCTCAACACAAACAAACTATGTGCATTGATATAGTAGAGATCTGGTTTGGGATTGCTAATGGTTAAATCTTGTCAATTTTTGACAGAGTTACTGGCCCGCGATACAATTTTGGCAGGATATTATCCTTACACGATTTTACTATATCAATGCACATAGTAGGTTTGGTGAAAATCCATTGACATGGATACAATATTGGCGGGGTATTATCGTTACATTTTTTACTATATCAATGCACATAGTAGGTTTGGTGAAAATCCATTGACATGGATACAATATTGGCAGGGTATTATCGTTTCACGTTTTTATTTTTTGTTTTAAATTCACCCAAAAAACCTGTATTTCACCCAAAATAGCCTTAATTAAAACCTTTTGTTTTCAAAAGAACCTACTAGGGGTCCTGTAATTGTTACCTTAAGCCGACTGGATACACCTAGTATATGTTTGGTAGCTGTTCCATTATTTGATACAAGGGAGACAACTTTAATGATTTGCATTTCTGCACACCAGTCCCCTTCTTAAAAAAGGGGTCTGCTGTAAATTAAAAGAGAGCTAATTTGTTCCATTTTAGAGTAGACCCCATTTCAGAAGGGAATAAAAACATTGTCAGAGTTGTCTCCCCTGAAAGATGCCACATTCTGATATGGGTCTACAATTCTCAGTCTGTCCATATACTTAGGGGCTGGCCTTGGTGAAACAGTTGCATGTTAGTCTGACCGCATTCTTTTGTGAGATTGATCATGAAATATTTTCTCCAGTCATTCTCTCCCTTCTGATGATTCAAGAAGGGCACTTGTCAGTTTCTGGCAAAAAAAAATGTGTACAAGTACTGGTTAGCCACTAGGAGGACTAAGTGTACCCAGGAAAAGTGTGGCTAGGTAAACTGACCGACTCTACATGAACTTAGTGTTGACTGGGTCGTTAAATTCCAAACCACCTTGTTATATTTTTATATGAATTTTACACATTTTATTATATCTATAGAAGTCATCTTAATAAACTTAGATTCATAAAAAAATGTATTTCTAAATTTTGTTAATTACTGTACTTACCCTAAATATTGGGACACCTTAACTCCTTATCATATTTGCGGTAAAATTGCAGGTCCATTTTACTAACTGTAGACTGCTGGATTAAGAGTAAACAGTGTTGACCCTGGTCAGAAGCCATGTTTTGTGTTGTCTGTTTGACATCTACACTGTTTGCTCAGGCCGGTCTGTTCCAATATTTAGGATAAATATGGGGACTGGTTCCCCATCACACTACTTTAAGGGGAATGGATATACTGTCAATGGAGACAATCTTGTCAAAATTGTTTTGCCTCCCTTCTGAAGAGGGTCTACTCTGAAAGGGAAGGGGACAAATTCTTTCCTTTTAGAGTAGAATTACAAGGGTCCTGCAAAAAGTTTGGTCACTAGGTTCTGATTACTTCAGTGCTACGTTTTAACAAACATATTTTTATTATAAACCTTCAAAGTATTCCCCCTTTACTGAAACACATTTTTGTAACCTTTTTACCCAGTCGGGAAAAGCAGATAAATAGTCTTCTTTTGGTATCTGTTGGAGACACTGATAAATAGCGCTGCCAAGAGAACGTATACTTATTTCCAGAAAGCATTTTCTTAAGCCTTGGAAATAAAAAGAAGTCACAGGGACTCAGGTCAGGTGAATAAGGTGGATGGTTTAAAACTTTCACCTTTTCAGAAGCCAAAAAAGACTTAACAACCTCACACTTATGAGAGGAGGCGTTGTCATGTAAAAGGTGGACTCCTAACCATCCTTTGCTTTGTCGTTTCTTACTGTAAAACTCTTTCACTTTCTTCAGTACAGAATTCTTGTAGAATCTTCCAGTGACTGTATGACCAGATGGACAAAGCACTTGAATGACTGGCCTTCTCGAATTAAAGAAAATCTTTTTCGAACTTACGGTTCTCTTGGCAATACATGGGCGTTTTTGATCTTTTCAATTTCATTGCTTATTATCAGTCCCTCTTTGTGGCTCAAGCGTGCACCCAGGTTTCATCAGCAAGTTAGAAATAACCCGACTATTACAGCCTTTGCATGTTTTCAAAAGTTCCCGGGCACATTTAAGGGGTTGTGACTTTTGCTCCTCAGTGAGCAAATGAGGTACCCACCTAGCACAAACCTGTCTCGGGTCCAAACGCTTTTTGTCCCCCGCCTTTTCGAAGAAAAGCGGAGGGACACTGTTTTCCGCTTTCCGTGGCACGTGGTGCGTGGTTCCAAATTTTTAGTAGGTACCTTGTCCCCTTAACATCTCCCACAGTTTTTGTCCGATCCTTTTGAAACTTTACAGTTGCTTTAAGGATGGTCTGAAGATATGCATGTGATTTTTTCAGAATCCTGAATTTATTTTTTATCACTTTTTACACATTTTGAACTTAAGACATTTTTTGAGTTCTGATATTACAGAAGTCTATAGGGAGTAGGTACCTTGTCCCCTTAACTCCTCCCACAGTTTTTGGCCGAACCTTTTGAAACTTTACATGGGCTTTTACGATGGCCTGAAGATATGCATGTGGATTTTTCAGAATCCTGAAATAATTTTTTATCGCTTTTCCGCATTTTTAACTTAGACATTTTTTTAGTTCTAATATTACAGAAGTGTATAGGGAGTAAGTACCTTGTCCCCTTAACTTCTTCCACAGTTTTTGGCCGATCCTTTTGAAACTTTACATGGGCTTTTAGGATGGCCTGAGGATATGCATGTGGTTTTTTTCAGTCTTCCTGAAATAATTTTTTATCACTTTTTCGGCATTTTTAAATTAGACATTTTTTGAGTTCTAATACTACAGAAGCGTATAGGGAGTAGGTACCTTGTCCCCGTAACTCCTACAACAGTTTTAAGCCGATCCTTTTGAAACTTTACAGGTGCTTTAAGGATGGTCAGAAGATATGCATGTGTTTTTTTCCGAATCCTGAAATTATTTTTTATCACTTTTTACACATTTTGAACTTAGACATTTTTTGAGTTCTATTACAGAAGTCTATAGGGAGTAGGTACCTTGTTCCCTTAACTCCTCCCACAGTTTTTGGCCGATCCTTTTGAAACTTTACATGGGCTTTAACGATGGCCTGAAGATATGCATGTGGATTTTTCAGAATCCTGAAATAGTTTTTTATCACTTTTTCGGCATTTTTAACTTAGACATTTTTTGAGTTCTAATATTACAGAAGTGTATAGGGAGTAGGTACATTGTCCCCTTAACTCCTCCCACAGTTTTTGGCCGATCCTTTTGAAACTTTACATGGGCTTTTAGGATGGCCTGAAGATATGCATGTGTTTTTTTTTCAGAATCCTGAAGTAATTTTTTATCACTTTTTCGACATTTTTAACTTAGACATTTTTTAAGTTCTAATACTACAGAAGCGTATAGGGAGTAGGTACCTTGTCCCCGTAACTCCTACCACAGTTTTAAGCCGATCCTTTTGAAACTTTACAGGTGCTTTAAGGATGGTCTGAAGGTATGCATGTGGTTTTTTCAGAATCCTGATATTATTTTTTATCACTGGTTTCCTGCTTCAATAGTTAGGTAAGTGATACAAGACCAATGGTCCTCTGGTTAACTTACCCATTTTTAACAGCTCAAATAAAAATAAAGCGGGGGACATAAATTCCCTATGGAATTTGCTTGTTCAGAATTGTTTGCACACTGCCTTCTGATATGCCAGTACAACTAGCTATATCTTTGACAGACAATCGCGCATCCTGTTCAACCGCAATCTTTACAGCAGCGATGTTAGCCTTGGTAACAGAGGTTTTAAGCCTTCCAGGATGGGTATGATCTTCAATAGAAAATTTCTCAGCTTTAAAAGCTTTAACCCACCTAAAAACTGTGCGCATTGAAATGGTCTGAGGTCCATATATACCACACAATTCATTAAATATCTGCTTTGAATCTATATTGAGCCTTATGTGGCATTTAATATAGCTACGAATTTCAGTCTTATGGTCCATGTTCCAATGTAACGAGTAAATTGGTCAGTGTATATGACTGCATCTATTTCAATTTGAAATAACTCGGTCAGTTGGAAAGCAATTTGAACGGAATAAACGGGTATCGTTAGCTATTCAACACACCATTCAAGTGTAGTGAAGCATTGTAAAATATACCTGGGATAAAACTAAGGAAGCCTATTAGTGACAGAACTTTTTGCATGACCCTCATATTTTCAGAAAGGCCTTGATTTGCAGGAAAGCAAACAGGAAGTTGCAGTAGTTGCCTCCCTTGTAAAAAATGGCAGCAAAACAGCCAGGTGTATACAGTTTCCTTAACAGCAGCTCCAGTGTCAACAGAAAATGGTCATGACCTGAGAGTAAAATCCTGATGTATTCTGGCAGTGATGCTTTATTCATTTGAAACGCCAGCTCTTTTGGTGCCGGGGATAGCAGGGACATTGCGGGGCTTAAGTGCCGTGATTTAACCCTAACGAGTCCTAGCAGTGCTGTAGATGTGCTGGGGGTCTTAATTTTCTGCAAAATCAGCCAGGAGAATTAGCTTTGGGTTTAGCCTGAATTTATCAGGTTATACTACAATTTGATAGGATTTAGCCTTGGGAGAAATGAAAATTTGTTTCTTCGTTAGGGGTGGGCAAGAGCCAAATCGAAAGTAATTTGAAGACTATTACTGGTACTCTACTTCCATTGATAAGAAAGTTTGTCTAAATGGACCAGCTGCCTTGTTCTTCATTTTTAACTCATCTGAGCTATGCTCAGGATGAGCTATATTGATTTTTTTTTGTCTGTCATCCGTCTGTCCAGTTGTCCGTACGTTAACACTTTAAAACAACAACTCCTCCAAAGCCATTGAAGTGATTTGTCCCTAACTTGGTAAGAATGTTGCTTGGGTTGGGGCCTTTAAAAATAGCTAAAATTATGGTGATCTGCCTTTTGGTTTGGTTGCCATGGCAACTTAAAGCTCTCATAGACTTATAATGGGAAAATGGTTAAATTGCATTTTCTCCATAACCAGTGAAGAGATGTGAACCATATTTAGAAGTTATGATCATTGTATGATTGTCTACCCAGTTCATGTGTTTTATGACCAGTGGCCATTTTGTTTGGTTGCCATGGCAACTTTAAATTTTAAAAAAATACTTTTTTAAATGACATCTCCAAAATCACTGAAGCAGTATGACTGTAAGTTTGTACAAATGTTGCTTGGGTAAGGACAATTCAAAATAGCTAAAATTATGGTGATCTGCCTCTTGGTTTGGTTGCCATGGCAACAGAAAGCTCCCATAGACTTATAATAGAAAAATGGTTAAATTGCATTTTCTTCATAACCAGTGAAGTGATGCGAGTCATATTTAGCAGTTATGATCATTTGATGATTTTCTTCCCAGTTTGTGCATTGCATGGCCATTTTATTAGGTTTCCATGGCAACATTAAATTTAAAAAAAAAAGAAGATTTTTTTAATGACTATCCACCCTTCCAAAACCACTGAAGCAGTAGGACTCTAATTTAGTACAAATGTTAAATGGGTAAGGGCAGTTGAAAATAGCTATAAGTCTGCCAATCTGTCTCTTGGTTTGGTTTCCATGGCAATAGAAAACTTCCATAGACTTATAATGAGAAAATGGATAAATTGCAATATTTCCATAACCAGTGAAGTGATGTGAACCATATTTGGCAGTTATGATCATTGGATGATTGTCTACCCAGTTTATATGTTTTATGACCAGTGACGATTTTGTTTGGTTGCCATAGCAACATTAAAATTTTAAAAAAGGAATTTTTAAATGACATCTCCTCCAAAATCTGTGAAGCAGTATGACTCTAATTTTGTACAAATGTTGCTTGGGTAAGGACAATTCAAAATAGCTAAAATTATGGTGATCTGCCTTTTTCATAAATGTTACATAACATCTGCATATCTGCAGTGGCTGTGTCACTCAGGTGAGTGAGCCGTGGCCCGTGGACCTCTTGTTGTCAACCCCCGGGGGTCACAGGCTTTAAGCAGGGATTTTACTATTAATTTGGCCACTGCAGTGCAGGGCATTTAGCAGGGCTTTGCAAACTGAAAAGTTAAAAACCCTGCTATTCCCTGGCCCCATAGGGACCGGGACAACAAATGACTAGTGCATAAATAGCTGATCTTTCCTTATGGTAAATACCCTGAATAGAAGTACTAGGACACCTTATCATGTCTTAACCTTGCCCTGCTGTATAAATTAAGATGCCACGCCCACTTCAAATTGTCAGCCAGTCAGAATACCTGATCCAGATTGTTGATACGAATTTACATACTGAATGACAAACAGTGCAGATTCAGATTAGTTGGCTCCTTCTTCAGAAGCCAACTGATCTGGCTCTACACTGTTTTGCAAAGGCAAGACACATCCAGGTCCCACAGGACCAAGTTTAAAATCTTTAACAAGTTGAGTTCATACCTGTTGATGTGTTTAAAAACTGTTGAATGAATGGTAAACTGTGTACATCCTGATCAGAATCTGATCTTGGTCTATACCCTTTGCTTAGGCCTGTCCAAATATTTAGAATAAATACAGTATATATATTTTCTGACTTATTGTCATGACCCAGATAACAGTCTTATTACAGTATATACCTAAATTATTAGGGCGCCTTAATTCCTTGCCATACATGTCCTACATATGGCTACCTGATAAGGTGTAAAGTATTGTGATAGAATGGTAAATGTGTAAATCTTAATCAAACCTAAATTATTAGGGCGCCTTAATTCCTTGCCATACATGTCCTACATATGGCTACCTGATAAGGTGTAAAGTATTGTGATAGAATGGTAAATGTGTAAATCTTAAACCATTCCTTTGGGAGCAGTTTAAATTGAGTCTCACTTTGCTCTGGTCTGTCTGTCTGAATACTTATGGCACCTCAATAACCCTCAGTATTGTGATAGACAGGCCTATGCAAACAGTGTAGACCCTGATCAGATGCCACAGAATGTGGCATCTGATCAGGGTCTACACTGTTAGCCACTGAAAGAAGTCCGTGTCAGCCAAAGATAATCAAACTGCCCTGCACTTAGAGTTTGTGAGGCAGGCTTGCAGGAAACGCATGTCAGAATTATTTGTTTTCAGAAAATGATCATGTACGAGATATAATTGAAGGAGAAGAAGAGTAGAATGTTTTCACTAAACATTTTGGTCGGAGATGTTTTTGTGCCATTGATTGTGCCATCCTGTATATTTGAAGCAACTCTAATCCTAATTTAGGCCGGAGTTTTTTATCTTAAGGTTTATGGGAGACTGCCTAAAACGTTGTCTGGAGGGAGGAATAAAAATTAAAAAAATGAAAAAGCTTTGCTTGATCAAATAAAATAATTTTCAAGCAAAAATACATGTAAAATGAATTATTTTGTCACCAAATTCAAAGGGTAATGACATAAAAAAAATAAATATCAAAATGCAAGTTTTATTTGTCCATGTATGGGGGTAGTGTGAAATTATAGAGTAGGCTCTCCCTTGAACCTAAAAAAAAAAAAAAAAAAACTCTGGCCTTATTTGATGTGTTTTTGCTTCCAAAGGATTACTCCTTGCAGAGTATTTAGCTCTAAGAAACAACACAAATTTATATATAAATAATTTATTTTTCTTACAACAAAATAAACTATACACCACAAAACAACATTTTGTAATCCAGGTACAAGGATATATTTCACATTGACACAACAGAAACATATATTTGGGCCACACCAGGCAAAAATAAGTATTCAGGCATATGCGGACAGCAAAGGCCCAGATCAGCCTGGGCAGATGCCCAGGCTGATCAGGGCTTTCGCTGTCGGCTAACAATTATTGGCTACTACAGAATGTATGAATGGAGGGAAAGGTCTGACCGATACTTTGCACATGGGCAGGACTAAATCTCTGCATTTTGTGCATATTCAAAGGTGCTTTTTCACTTGATGTGGCCCATATGTCAACTCTCGTTATCTCGACTTTACTTATCTCGAATAACTGCTTATCTCTAAGTGAAAATTTGGTCCCTGTTTTAACATGAAAATCTAACAACAGGTAACAAAAAATGTTGAGGAAAAGAGAAGAAATCGCAGCAATTTCTCCTCTTTTCCCCAATATTTTCAACATTTCTGTAACTTCAGACGTCAAATTACATATTTGTTTGTGAAATGTGAATGTTTGATTTATTTTTCCTCAATTCTACAAATCTGATATGTCTATGTACGGATATCTCAAAGTATTTGAGAGAGTCCCTCGGACTTCGAGATAATGAGAATCGACTATATTGATAACAATTTTTGTACATAATGGGGGTAGAACCAATGAAAGCATAGACCTGCCAGATTGTGAAAAGAACCCGTAAACCATATGTGGGCGATGGTGGCCCAGACAATGCAGTCTATGCAATCCACATCCATGCAGTATGGTAAGGACCTTTGATCATCACGAAAACATGCCTATATAATTTTGACCCCCTTAAACCCCATTTTTATACAGTAAAACTGGGGTTTACGGGGGTATACATTATTTTTCTTATTTCTGCTCAAAAACAAAGATTGTGGTACTCGTTAGAACCGCCTCGGTGAGGCGGTTCTAACGAGTACCCACAATCTATGTTTTGAGCAGAAATATGAAAAATATCAGAGTTTTTTATCTGAAATTTTTCAGGTTTTTGGAGTTGAAATGTTCTATATATTTGAATAGGCGTGTTTTCGTAATGGATGACCTCTTCAGAGGAATTGATACACTGCCTTGCTTTTGAAAATGGTCTACTCTAAAAGGAAAGAATATGCTCCCAAGGAGAATAAATATGGTTGGGTATATGGTGTGGACATTTTCCATCTGTCACAACTTGTGATCCATAGCCTTTTTTAAGACTAACAAACTCCGTATTGTAAATAATACAGCTTTGCTTTAACAATGTAGGGTTCCTGATAAATTTTTCCAGTTTCTCCACTAAAACCAACATGAGTTGCATGGAAACAAATCATTTTTTTGTTCTTATTAGCTCGCCTGAACAACAGTGACAGCATCGGCGTCAGCGTTGGTTAAAGTTTTTAAAAGCCTATATCTCCTGAAACTTATGAAGGAAGCAAGTCATGCTTGCCCTGATGTTAGATACTGGTCTGAATTTCTGTGCTGTACCATCCCAAACCACATGAATGACCTTGAGGTCAAGGTCACGGAACAACAAGGTCACGGAATTAGAAAAAATTATGATAAAAGTTTTAAGCAGCATAACAATTCAGGCAAGCTACGCTGTCCTGTGACAGCTCTTATTATTTATTGCATCAACAAAACATGACATAATGCAAACAATCCAGGTTATTTTATTTGGGAAGGGTTTGGTCTCTCTCCTTTCATCCAATATCTTGCACCCATACTATATATACTACCGTATTTACCCTAAGTATTTGGACACATTAACTCCTAACCATACTTGTCTTTTTTACTACCTGTGTTGACGTGGCGAAATAGTGCTGGATGAGTGGCAAACATAGACCCTGATCAGACACCACGTTCTGCGGCATTTGATCGGGGTCTACTCTGTTTGCTCAGCCCTTTCTGTCCCAATATTTACGGTTATTACAGTATTCCCAATCAATACCTATGGGATGTATTATAATGACACTGCTTTTCTAATATAGTGTGTGAGGGAGGCAATTCTGACAAAATGGATATGCTTGGTTGATTTTCTGCCATTTTTGGCAAGGCCGGAATCAATTTTTGTGACTTCCTGTTTGCTTTCCGGTACACCAGGCCCCTTCTAAAAAGGAGTCTACTCTAAAAGGAAAGAATTTGACCCTTATTCAGAGGGGAGCAGAAACAATTTTGACAGAATGTCCCATTAAGCAGAAACTTTGGTAATACTTTCCTCAAAGAGACAATTCAAGTAAAGTATCAAGGAACTTGATAATAGAAAAAAAAGAAATGTAAAACACCATCTGCTAATACTTAAATTCAGCAGGTTAGCACTTAGCATGCTGGGTAAAATTTCAGTAGATGTTTTTATTTTATTTACAGGATTTGACATTTCAAGCAAATTATATATTTCAGACATAATTTGTATGAAATGTCAGACGCTATTTCCTGGTAAAAATAAGGAAAAAATCCCTGTTGGTCGTCTGCATTTTCACAGGCAGTGCTAAAAGTTAAATTATCCACTATTGTAGGATGGTAATCAAAGTCATTAACTTCATTTTGTGCTTAATTATTGCTGGAACAGTTACCTTCAATTGTCTTTATTTGATTTTTCTCAATGCTTAGCAGGCTGGGTAAAACTTTCATCAGACAACATTTTTTTTCCATCAAATAGAATTAGAAAGTTCATGCAAATTGTCTCCTTAGGAGACAATTTACATGAAATATCGAATCCTATTTTCTGGGGAAAAAAAAAGAAAACTATCATCAACTTGTCATCTGCAGAAGTTGGCCCATAGCTAGCCTGGTCCCACACTATGAGTGTTAATTAGTTTTCTAATTTATCAAAAGTAAATACTCCTTCTTGAACATTATTCTACTTATATCATCTCCCTTACCTTGCAGAAACTCATAACTGATCAGCCAGATCAGAGAGAAAGACATTCCAAAAGACAGGATGTTTGTAAAATATTAATCATTTTTATGCTGATTCAAAATCAGTTATACGGGAGCCAGTCTAGCCCATAGCACGCTAAGTGTTAAATATTTTATCTATGTTCCTGTAAAAGGAAAGCAGTTGCTCGACTTTTATCACAATCCTCCAAATGTTTCATCTTTTCTCTCCGGTTGTTGGTGGATCAACTCCTCGTCTAGTTTGTTGATCGTATCTCTAGAAATATCCGCATCCCCCTCATAGGTCACCATCTGACCATAACTTGTAGCACTCTTCTCACGACTGAAGTGCATGCCATAGGTAAAATACAAAATGAAGCCTGAAAGTAGATAAATTAGTACTTTATTAGGCCAGAGAAATTATTAAATTCTCATCCCCACCGGCTCCTAAAATATCTGACTCAAGAAAAGAAAATTAGGTGGGACAGTTGGACTTATGTCAAAAACATGTTTTATAACACTTTTAAGACTTGTAAATGAATTATACGTGGCAAAAAAAGTTAGGGATATTTGTATGTACGGTGAAATAAAAGGAAAGTAAGACATATCTGAAATCTGAAATTGATATATTTGATTACATCATTTCAGTTACAGACAAAAATCCATCCGTTGGAGTCTGTAGCACTAGATGTGAATGAGAAAATTTGTATGGAAGATCACTAGGGTCACCAATAAAACCTCACAAATCTGTCAATATCGCGTATGTCCACCTGTTGCATCTATGCAGGCCACACAACGACGACGCATACTCCTGATGAGTCTGGCAATCTGTACCTGGGGTATCCTCCTCCACTCCTCCTGCAAGGCTGCGCCCAAAGCTTGGAGCGTTCTTGGTCATGGAACTCTCTGTCGTGCACGCTGGCCGAGAATGTACCAAACATGCTCGATTGGCGACAAGTCAGGGGATCGAGCAGGCCAATCGAGATGATCCACATTGTTCTGCTGCAGGAACTGCTGTACTATCCTCGCCCGATGAGGTCTTGCGTTGTCATCCTGCAGCACTACGTGGTACCATAAGACTTCCTCCTCCATATCGGCCATGTTCAACAATGGCACAGTTCGCTGTGAAGTCGATTCCGACGGTTTGGACACTCTTATTCCAGTTCTTGAGAGACGTTCGCGCAGTTGTTCGGCGCTTACTGGAATAAGAGTGTCTGTTCAAACCGTGTGGAATCGACTTCACAGCACTGGACTTTGAGCTCGGCAACCTTACGTTGGGGTGCCACTTTCCCAGAGACATAGACAAGCCAGGCTAGCATGGACAAGGCAGCATCGTCGATGGACTAACCAACAATGGGCGACTGTACTCTTTACCGACGAGTCAGGGTTTCTGCTGGATATGCTTGACTGACGACGTCGCGTTTGGCATCGCAGAGGTGAGAGGTACGCGAACTGCGCCATTGTTGAACATGACCGGTATGGAGGAGGAAGTCTTATGGTATGGGGCGGCATATCTGTTCGTTTCCGTACAGAGCTGCTTGTGTTTAACGGAACTCTGACAGGCCAACGCTACATCAATGAAGTGCTACAGCCGGTTGTTCTGCCTTTTGTTCAACAACACCACGTAGTGCTGCAGGATGACAACGCAAGACCTCATCGGGCCAGGATAGTACAGCAGTTCCTGCAGCAGAACAATGTGGATCATCTCGATTGGCCTGCTTGATCCCCTGACTTGTCGCCAATCGAGCATGTTTGGGACATTCTCGGCCAGCGTGTACAACAGAGAGTTCCACGACCAAGAACGCTCCAAGTTTTGGGCGCAGCCTTGCAAGAGGAGTGGAGGAGGATACCCCAGCTACAGATTGCCAGACTCATCAGGAGTATGCGTCGTCGTTGTGTGGCCTGCATAGATGCAACAGGTGGACATACTCAATATTGACAGATTTGTGAGATTTTATTGGTGACCCTAGTGATCTTCCATACAAATTTTCTCATTCACTTCTAGTGCTACAGACTCCAACGGATGGATTTTTGTCTGTAAATGAAATGATGTAATCAAATATATCAATTTCAGATTTCAGATATGTCTTGTTTCCTTTTATTTCACCATACATACAAATATCCCTAACTTTTTGCCACGTATATTTGTTATGAAGGCAGTATTAAAACAAGGTTTTCTTCCTTTTGCACATGATAGTGTCAGTTATCTTGTTTTGCTATGATTTACCTTTTATTTGGATGGCCCAGGTATAAAAATAAATTCCACCCACTACATTTTATTTTGAAAATCTGGATGCGCATCAATATTTCTCTGATCTTAATAGAATATTCTTCTACCTATCATTAATTCATTTTTTTTTTTTTTTTTTTTTTTTTTCAGCAAAAATATTAGCGTATATGCCATATTTAGTGATCAAAGTTTTAACGGTAGTTAACTAACGACATCTTAGTTTTGAACAACTGGCCCAGATTGCTAGGCAGACACGTCACACGAAATCGCAAGAAGTTTTTCTCTTAAAAATAAAAATAAAGTGTATGTCGTATGCTGCAGTTGTGATTGCAGTAAATTTGGATTGTTCTCTGTCTTAACCATTTGTGCTGCAAACGACATTTGAACATATATATATATATATATATATATATATATATATATATATATATATATATATATATATATATATATATATATATATATATATATATATATATATCAGAAGTAATAAGGCTTGACTCTGATCAGATTGCTAGGCAGACCATTCACATCAAACGTTAAGATGTTTTCTCTGAAAAATAATAAAAATAATACTTCAAAATGTCGTCTGCTGCAGTTGTGATTGGCAGTAAATTTTGGACTTCTCTGTCATATCTGGTTCAATCTAATCACAACTGCAGCAGACGACATTTCGATTTTTTCGAGAAAATAAGGCTTGACATTCATGTGAATCATCTCAATACAGATGATTCACGTGAAATATCGTCTCTTATTTTCTCTGAAAAATAACAGTATCGGTTTTAGAATGTCGTCTGCCACAAATCTGCTTTGCACTGTAAGGGTTAATGGATCATTTATTGATCAGCTGAACCCACAGTTTTACCAACGATTATAATCGGGGGAAAAAATCTGCTCCAAAAACAATGAAATATTTGAGAGGACTGTAAACATTTGGTATAATTTCCGTCATTACTCGCATATGTCTTTAACTCTTAGCACTCGGTGTAAAAATAAATGAGCAGACGACATTTTGAAATATTTTCCTTATTTTTTCCAGAAAATAGGCTTTGACATTTCATGGAAATTTTCTAAGTAAACAATTTGCATGAAATGGAAAAGCCTATTTTCTGGGAAAAATTAAGAAAAATATAATCAATTCGTCGTCTGCTGAATTTGCCCAGATAGTAGTAAATGTTAACCACAAATCAATATGTTTGCTCTTATTAACGATATAAGGAATTTATTGCCCACGAGTCCAAACAATGTTCCAAGTGTAGAGACCGTCTGCACAAGGCTTATAGATAACTTTGTAACTCCAAACGCTTTGAAATTTACTCTTGTTAACAAATATGTTAACAAATCTGACTTATGTGTCTTGACCTTGAGGTCAAAGGTGTTGAAACCTTAAAATATTCTAAGTGTATTGGGCCTATACACGATATTCCAAACGTATTGAGCTAATACACAATGTTTGGAGTAAATCCCTACAAAACCTTCAAAATTCCGGCTTGGGGAAACAACTTAAATATCCAGGACGCCGACGATTGTGCCAAGGCCCCAAACACTGAGGTGAAACAAAAAAAATGGAGTTTCCTTATCTGAGGTCAGAAATATTTATTGGCTTTATTAGTATACATTGTCGATATCTAACAAATCCGCTGAAAATCTAGCAGCATAATATTGTCAGCCTGATTGTGTTTCTTCAAAAAGAAACAAAATAGTCTCTTTCAGAAGAAACAGAAACAAACCCGCAAAAAGGTGAGCACAATTTGTACTTATCGTAATTTCCACTGTTTGTCTATATAGTATAATTTTTTACTACAACTGTAGAGGCGGTTGGTCATATACATACCGACAACCATCCATATAGCCAGTCTTATCCAGGTCAGGTAGCTTAGTTTCATCATTAGAGCGATGTTACACATGATACTTAGCGCTGGAATCAGGGGAACCAAAGGTATCTGGAAAAACAGACATAAAAGATCAGATATCAGACCTTAGATGGCTTAACCCATTTTAATCTGGAGACCTCCGAAAGGGTAACTGGCAAACAGTGATGACCCAGGTCAGACGCCACAACATGCGGCGTCTGATCAAGGTCTCCACTGTTTGCAAATAAGCTAATTTTCTCCAGGAATATAGTGGGTGGTTGGGTGGTTCGAAGGTGTCATGTATCTTTTGTCACCGGGGCGTCCAGCTGATATTGGCTTATAGTTGGGCAAGGCCTGCTATCCTTGTAGCAGGTAAGGGTAGGGAGGTGATGTTTTTATTTCTTCTGTTTCTTCACTTTCATTTCTGTTCCTCTTTCTTCCCTGTCCCTCTCTTTCATCTCTTCTGCTATCTCTTCTGTCTTTTTTCTCCCTTTCTCTGGGAAACGACACAAAATGACCCACAAGGGTTGACGTGTCGTTAAACCCCAACGCAATCAATCTCCAGGAATATCTAAATCACTTGGCCTGACATACCTATGGTGCGACTCTTCCAATATATAGTAAAGTGGTGGTGGTTGGAGTTATTCAGTCTAAAATGGGTTAATATAAATGTCGTGAACAATGCATGCATATATATGTCTGCGCAATACGGTCTTGTCTTTTTGCTTACATAAATTTGGAGAGATTGATCATGTAATATTTTCTACGGTCATTCTCTCCCTTCCGCTGATTCAAGAAGGGCAGTTGTCAGTTTCTGGCGAAAGAATGTGCACAATACTGGTTAACCGCTTAGAGGACTAAGCCTGCCCAGTAAACGTGTGGTTAGGTAAACTGACCGCGCTCGACATGACCTCATTGGGTTGACTGGGCCGTAAAACCTCAACACAAACAAACAAACAAACATAAATTTGGAAGCTATGTCAAAGCTTCAGATAAGGCATGTTTTTCAACCAAAATGTATTGATATTTTCTTATTTCTCCACAAAAACATACATTTTATGTTGTTGGTATTTGGTGTGGCCCTTCTAATGAGTACCCACAACGTATGTTTTCGTGGAGAGAAAGGAAAATACCTGGATACCCGCTTTTACATTACGAAAATACGTCTATTCAAATATATAGAAAATTTCACATCCAAAAACTGAAAATTTTCAGATAAAAAAAACTGATATTTTTCATATTTCTGTTCAAAACATACATTGTGGGTACTCGTTAGAACCGCCTCGACGAGGCGGTTCTAACGAGTACCCACAATCTATGTTTTGAGCAGAAATAAGAAAAATAATGTATACCCTTGTAAACCCCATTTTTACTAAATAAAACTGGAGTTTAAAGGGTTCAAAATTATATAGGCATTTCGTAATGTGTGGAGTTGTGCTATAGACTCGTCAGTTTTGGGAAGAACTACGGCTGTGATTAGACCACTGATGTGTAGAGGGATCTATGTCTTCGATATTCATATATACAGTAGAACTTCAATGTCTCGCACATCTTCAGGACCATGGAAATTTGTTCTGTACATGGGTAGTTCGAGCCACTGAGGGTTAATCATAACGCCCGGTCAGGAGCCAAATGGGGATAGATTAGAAATGTCTTCTTCTATCTTCTATAAAATAATGGTGAGGCGATTCTAATGAGTACACTCAACATACGTTTTCATGACGAAACCACATTTTCCTAAAATGTCCCTAAATATTTTTACTTGAGCTTTCAGAAGAATTTCCTAGGGACCCAAAACTGAGTTCGAAATGGCCGCGGTGAACAAGCCATCGGTGTTAAGATTCATTTTAAAAATGAAATTTTACAGTATTTAGTATGTTACAGCCCGTTTTTTTTTTTTTTTTTTTTTGTTTTTTTGTTTTTTTTGCTGTGAGGCTTAGAAGAGAAAATGAGATACGCGAACAGCCAAGCACTTCCTTCTTTGATTAATCTACCGTGTTTAGCATTGGGGTAGACATGGCTGAAAAAATACAGACCAAGAGCAGACACTATAGTCTGATTCATTGATTGATAAAGTTGAGGTTTTACGGCCCATTCAACCCATTAGGTTCATGTCGAGCCAGGTACTTTACCTAACCACACTTTTCCCGGGCATGCTTAGTCCTCCGAATGGTTAACCAGTATTGTGCAACTCAGCGGAAGGGACAGAATGACCATAGAAAATATTTCATGATCCATCTTTACGCAAGAATGTTGTCAGACACGACGGGGATCGAACCCGCGAGCTCCTGACCACATTGAATCAACAGAAGGGAGAGAAAGACGGTAGAAAGTATTTCATGATTAATCTCCACGAAATAATGTTGCCGGACCCAGGGGGATCGAGCCCGCGACCTCCTGATCACCAGTCGGACGCGCTTCCGACTGAGCCATTGAGGCTTTCTATAGACTGGCTCCAGTCTCCAATGACTAAATATATATATATATATATATATATATATATATATATATATATATATATATATATATATATATATATATATATATATATAACTATATATATATATATTTTTTTTTTTTTTTTTTTTTTTTTTTTTTTTAACTTATAACCCTGTTTGATAATACACTAAAATAAAACCAAAATAATATCACGAGACTATAAAGGCTGGTCACTAGTGACCAACCTTTACAGTCATGATATTTTTGTCACTGAAGCCAGTCTAGCCTCTACAGTCTGCTAAGTTACTGTTTTTACTGTAGTGTACTGTTTGCCTCTCATCCAGTATTTTTTGACGCATCAACAGTTAGTTAAATGGACTAGTTCAAGTTAAATGGACTAGTTCAAATTTTAGAAGTATGTTGCGGAGTTAGGATGTCCCTACAGTTAGGGTAATATATACGACATACGTACATTCGGGAACTCTCGATCTTCCCTCCCAGGAAATTATTTGTATAGTAGGACCTACTTTGTTATAATTAGGAGAGATTTGCTTTTCACAAAGATACTTGCGAACAGTTTCGAGAGAAAAAAATTCAGGCTTCCTTAAAACAGAATAACCCTAAAAGCCCCAAGCAAAATTGTAGCAGATGACATCCCATTTTTATTATTTGTCAGCGAAAATAAGACGCCATTTCATGTGAATCCGCTAGGGAAACAATTCACATGAAATGCAAAATCTTATTTTCTCTGAAAAATACAAAAAAAAAAATAATAATAATAAATAAAAATGTCGCCTGCTGCAGATGTGATCAGCATTCTAAGGGTTAACAATACACGTAGAAAAGAAAATATCTAAGGGATAAAACATCGCAGCCTGCAGAGAAAATACAAATTAGTCTGTTGCAGACATATCGATTCGATGTTTAATCTAATATTTGTGACAGTCGCATTTCATTTAGAGACTTTAATTACAGAACAATGCCACTTCCTCACGTAAGACAAGCCAAATCCACTAATAGAAGCCACAGACGTAATTAGCCAGTGACATTTACTGCCAGGGTTGAACAACGATATACGGATTATGGGCAAGGCCAATATTGCCGGAAACACGCAACGACACACAATATTACCGAAGACACGCAAAGACAAACGGAAATTGTTACACTTTCAGGGGAGACAATTATGTCAAATTGTTTTAGTCCCCTTCTGAAAAGGGTCTAGTCTATAAGGAAAGAATTTGCTCCCCAGAGCCAGAGGGAGCAATTGTTTTCCCTTGTAGAATAGACCGCTTTTCGGAAGGGGACTGATGTGTAGGAAGGCAAACAGGAAGTCTCAAATGTTGTCTCCCTTGTAAAAATGGCGGAAAATCTATCCGGTCTATTCAGTCCCCTTACAAAATAATATAACACAAGTTCTAAAACGATATGCGGTCTTGAGCTAAATTAGGTCACCAAGGTCTCTCTAAATGTCCGTGTCACAGCCTCTCAGAACTAACGCTCAAAACTCAATGAGATGGCAAAACAGATTCCAGTATTTTCGTACAGGTGAATTAAAATTTAAACGACTCACCTGAAATGTAAGGAAGGCATCATTCTTTTCGTGCGCAACCATGACTAAATAGCAAAGGATAATCAATGCGGCGAACAGAATCACTAGAATTATGGCCCACCATGCACCGTCGCTCAGATAAGGAAATCCAAAAATTAGTGTCGCATTCAAGCAAATAATTCCAACAAACAACAGAAACGTCGCAAGCATTACAGCATTACCCGGCTCAAATGATTTTAAAAGTGGCAATGATCTTAAATTCTGTTTTAACCTCCCAAAATCATCTTGGCTCTTTGATCTGGTAATGATGGAAGACTCTTCCGTCGGAGAGGCCCTAACTTCCGGTTCTGCCACTTCCTCTTCAGGTTTCAGCTTAAACTGACATTTATATACAGGCAGATACCTAAGTATGATGACACACGCGGAGACAATAGTGTAGGCAGTTAATGTTCCTATTGACATGAATTCTACAAGTGTTGTAATTTCAAAGAACAATGCCATGATGGCAGAAAGAAGTCCAAAAATAAAGATGGCGACGACAGGTGTTTGGAAGCGAGGATAAACGTAAGCAAGACTCTTGAATAAAAGTCCGTCTTGTGCCATGGCGTACACTGCCCTGGGAAGGGCATACGCACTTCCTAGTAAAGATGTGGTGATTCCGAATAGAGTTCCAATGCCAACCACATATTTCGCCCAATTAATTCCTCTCGTCGCGAAAGCAACTGGAAATGCGGCTGATGGATCGACACTTGTATAAGGAACCAGCAATGTCAGAGCTGTGGTTGCTAGAATGTATACAAATGTGACAATAACGAGGGAAGTCACCGTTGCAATTGGAATAGATTTCTCTGGTTCTTTGGCCTCTTCTCCGGAAACAGCGATACCTTCAAAGCCGATATAAGCGTAGAAACACGTGGCCGCACCAGCCAAAGAGCCTCCGAAGCCGTACGGAAAGAATCCTCCATGCTGAGACCAGTTATCGCCATTAGCAAACGCGAATCCTGCGCATATTAAGAATAAGATGACTACAGTATTAAATGCTGTGAACACACTGTTGACATGGACTGTGAATTTAGCTCCAGTGGCTATGACTAAAAACATCAACACGGTTATAGTAAACGCTATGAAGTCCGGATAATCCGACACCCACTGGCTATCATGACTAAGGTAACCCACAGTGTTTAGAGTACTGTTCTTTATTGCTCCGTTGAAAAGAGAATCGAGTGCACCGCTCCAAGCACGTGACACGGAAGCTGCTCCAAGCAAATGCTCAAGAACAATATTCCAACCAATAACAAAACCCCATAGTTCTCCAATGGCTACGTAAGTGTAAGCATACGCGGACCCAGCTTTGGGAACTCGTGCCCCGAACTCAGCATAGCAAAGAGCGGACAAGATGGCAGCTATTCCGGCGAACAAATAAGACAGCACTGCTGCTGGACCAGCTAGATCTCTCACAACCGTTCCTGAAAATATTCAAAACATTGTACTATCTTTTAAAGTTAGTAAGTTTCTTCACTATTTCTCTGCCTGCATCTATACACCTGTGCGAGCTCGGGCGTTAACATTTCTTAAACAAACGTTTCATTTAAACCTGGTCCTGCTGAACCCGGATGTACCCAGCCTTTGCAAACAGTGTAGATCCAGTTCAGAAGCCAACTGATCTGGATCTGCACTGTTTGTCAATTAGAATGTGAATTTTTATCAACAACCTAGATCAAGTAAGGTGATTGGCTGAAAATTAGAAGTGGGTGTGGTATCATAATTTAATCAACATGACTACGGTTAAGGGCACATAAACAGGATAGAAAAAAAAAAGGGAAAAAATGTCAGTGCATGTTAAAGAAATAGTAAGTAGTGCGATCGTCAAAAAGTTCGGGGACTGCTTCAGAAAATTACAAAACTGTAAATCCTACAAAGTGATTTGATCTTTTGAGGAAAATAATATTGCCTCTGTACTTATTGAAAGAAAGTTCTAAAATCGTTGCGTTAGAGATTGGAAAATATTAAGGAATACTTTGGTAGAAAGAAAACCTTTTGAATACTGTAATAAGGCGTGTAGAAAAAAAAATAAATCAAGATGTGCTGATGGTTTTTAATCTTTTGATCACGGCTAAATAATGACTGTACTTTAAAGTGTCTACAGTCAAATACTAACCGAAAGCCAGTCGTATTAAAATTCTTTCTCAACCGCGGAGAATTTGTAAGAATTTGTAACACTACTACAGTCAGTTAAATTTCAACTTACATTGCCAAGGACAATACGGACAACTGCCAGTGGAAAGAAGTATTAAAGGAGCTCTGTCTTGGGATCCTTGTATGTCATAGTTTATCCACAGGAACTTGTAGTATGTAATGTCAAATGAGTCCCAAGACAACCAACAACCCATAACAGTGGATAGCGAGCGGAAGGTGGGTCGCTTACCTCTGTTTTGGGATTTGTAGTTGTCTTGGAACACATTTGACATAAATACAAGTTCCTGTGGTTTGTCGTAAATATACAAATCCAAGATAGGGACTGATTGTGTGTAAACTGAATTCGAGCCACGTTTGTTATATGGCCTTCTAACATGTGATTAATTTCTAGACATTCACATCTTTGTAGCTAGACAACATTCTTTCGTGGAGATTAGTCATGAAATATTGTCTATGGTCATTCTCCCCCTTCCGCTGATACAAGAAGGGCGGTTGTCTGTTTCGGGCGAAAGAATGTTAGAGGACTGCCCTGTGAAATTGTGATTAGGTGATTGGGCCGTAAAACTCCAACTAAAATACATCTCTCTCTCTCTCTCTCTCTCTCTCTCTCTCTCTCTCTCTCTCTCTCTCTCTCTCTTACACACACAAACACGCACACACGCCCGAGCTTTCGAAGTCAAAACAATTAAGCATATAAATGCAGTCTTACCTGTCAAAACATAAATCCCGGCACCGATCATCTGTCCCACTCCAAGGAGGGTCATATCAAAAGTATTGAGGCACTTCTTGAGGGGAGTGTCATGGAAGTCCTCAGTGATGGTTTTCTTCCTGTTCACATTGGACCAGAGCCGCGAAGCGGCTTCTTTGACCTTCCCAGCCATTGCCACTGTTTAATATAAGACAGGAGTTATACAGAGAATAATCAACAGTGTTTGCTTAATATGAAAAAAAAAAAAAAAAACATCTGTCGCGAATGAGCGTGGTAATTCGGTAAAAACAAGTTCCAAAAGTACGGGGTTTTTTTTACCGAATTATTAACGCTCCTGAGTGAGAGAGTTTTCATATCAAGCAAACACTGTTCATTATTCTATGTAATATATACCTTTTTGCTAGTGATGTTTTCTTGAAAGCGCTACAAAAAATGTTTTAATTTGAGCTGAAGAAAATAAACAACGTAAGAAAAGGGCATTATTCAGTCCGTTCATTAGCTGAACCTTGACATCACTCCACGGCGTTATGATAACGTCTTTCATTTAGTCGTGTCCCTTTTGGTAGCCGAGTACGTCAAGATGAAATGCAGTCTATGAAAACAGTTCCGACACTGTGAAAGAATTCATATATCATCACACTGTGAATTATAGAGAATAATTATCTGAGAATTCACTTTACTTTACTGCTAGAAAATAATGAAGCACGTTTTTTTGGTGCTTGGCACTGACAGAAACATTTTATGTGCCATAATCATATACTGAAACCGAATATATTCGAACGGTTTAATATTGCATCAATCAATCTATAAACGACGTTGCTTCAGACGACGTTGCTTCAGAATCGGTACAGCTAAAGTGCAAAAGGAACGTTCCTTTCGCACTTTAGTTATATCCTGATAGGAGTATCGTGCGAATTTTGATAGAGTTGTTGCCCTTGAAAGTGTATGCATTCCCCTTATTAAACTGTAAGCCATATCATCACCGAGCTCTTGCCCTTGGCGCTGCTTTTCCACAAAAAAGTTGTAGTCAAGGGGACAAGACACACTTGTAAGTGTATGCTTGATAGATTTTCCATAATCCTTGTAAAAGGGGGGTAACTTTTGTGATCTGTTTGCTGATCTGCACCTCAAGTCCCTTCTAAACAGGGTTGTTCTCAAAAAGGAAAGAATTTGCTCCTCTAGGGAGTAGCCTCCTTTATAGGAGAGAGAAAACAATTTTGACAGAATTGTCATCATTGAAATTGCCTCAGTTTCCGTATTAAGAGTAAATCTGTTAATATTTGCCTAAGAAAAGTCATTTTCAAATTTCAAGCGCACAAGCGTTTTTCGTAACGTGACTTTAAAAGTGCATATATACAGCAAAGAAGCAGAAATGTCATGTTTGACATTTAAGATATGTGAGCTCCCACGTGTGCGATACTGTAACTATTAGAAACCAATACTGACTTATCCCAGCGAAATTTAAGGTAAAATGAATTTATACAACACTACCATATGGCAGAAAACGGCGAAGCTACAGACAGCAAATATCATGTCGTCTGCCTTATCAAATTGCATCCTTGTTACGTACAGGGAAAATATTAAATTCTCAAATTTCAACATATCACAAATGCATATATACCTGACATGACGTTTTTATCTGTTTCCAATAAAAATGTGTATTTCGAAAATGTCAGTGCTACAATCCAATTCCCAGACTGGTAGTTCGAACAAGGAAATGATCAATCTCTGGTAAGCCACCAGATGCGCGCGCAGATTCTGTCAGTGACAAACTACTGGCAGCCATAATGATTCTGATATGCTAATTACAGCTGACGTGACATCAGTCTTCATGTTTATACAGCACTCAGCGACAATTTCCATTGATCAGTGTCTTCATATAGGCTCATAGAATCTCTATTATGATTCTTGAATGCAGTACAATTGGTTTATTGTTTATCTTTATCTCTGAGGTCTTTAACGCTGAGCACTGTGTGTAAAATTCTCAGCAGAAGACATTTTGAAATATTATTCCAAGAAAACAGGATTTAACATTCCAGTGGAAACAATTTGCATGAAATGACGAGTCCTGTTTTCTGGGGAAAAAAAATAGAAAATATCATTACTTTGCCGTCTGCTGAATTAGCCCAGAGAGTGGTAAAGGTTAAATAACACTTAAAATGTAGCATACGACATTGTTCTTATTATATTTCAAAATGTCGTCTGCTGCAATTGTGATTGGCATTCAATTTGGCTTATTCTCTCTCCTAGCCCTTAAAGTGCTAATCACAACTTCGGCAGACGACATTTTGATTTGTTGTTGTTGTTGTTGTTTATGTGTGTGTGTGTGTGTGTGTGTGTGTGTGTGTGTGTGTGTGTGTGTTTTGTTTTTTTGTTTGTTTGTTTTTGTTTTTTTTTTTTGTTTTTTTTTGTTTGTTTTTTTGGTTTGTCTGTTTGTTGTTTTTTGTTTTGTTTTGTTTTGCTGTTTATTCTATTTTATTTTTTTTATTTATTTATTTTTTTTTTATTTTTTTGCGCGCGGGGGCGGGTTGGGATGGGAGGGTTAACGGGAAAATAACACTGGACAATTCCTGTGAATTATCGCCTGTCTAGATAGAGAATAATCCGAATTTATTTCTAGTCATATTATCATTTATAAAATGCAAGTCGACCACATTGTTAGAACTAAACCTAAAATGCTAACAGAAGAATATCTTGAGCAATGACTTTGATTGCTAAAAAATCATTTCCCTGCATCTGTTTCATCCTGATACATGTACATAAAAGAACAATAATATATAGAGATCTGCTCCATGGGTGGATTCAGAGGGTATTCGTGAGGTTCAATCGAATCCCACGCCTCCAAACCCTCTCCCAACCCTTTGAGTCAACATTTCATTTCCATGGGAAATTTTGGATAAATTTGGAATACCTTATTTACCTTAGATATTCACGCCCCTTACTCTTTTTTACCTTATACTTCTCTTCAACAAGTCTACAGTCGACCCTCGTTATCTCGACTTCGCTTATCTCGAATAACCGCTTATATCGAAGTGAAATTCTGGTCCCTGTTTTTACATGGAAATCTAAGAACAGGTAACAAAATATTGTGGAAAAGAGGAGAAATTGCTCTTTTCCACATTATTTTATATATATTTCTAACTTTAGGAGTCAAATTACATATTCATTTGTTAAATATGGTTGTTCGATTTATTGTTTTCCTCACTCTCTCAACTATGGTATGTCGAGGTACGGATATCTCGAAGTGTTTCAGTGCGTCCCTTGGAATTCGATATAACGAGAGTCGACTGTATTTTACTTCATGATAATGTGTGTAAAATGCTTGATGAGTGGCAAACAGTGTAGACCCTGATCAGATGCCGCGGTCTGTGGCGTCTAATCTGGGTCTAAACTATATGTTCGCTTGAGCGTGTCTGTCCAAATACATAGAATAAGTATTGCAATTTGATAAACTCGACCTACCTCAGAAATTATCCTGAATCCACCCCTGTGCACCGTGTATCTACTAAACAGGACGCACTTGTGTTGAGGTGGGGAAGGGGCGTTCCATACCATTTCTCTTCGGTCAACATTACCAGGTTTTCCACATTGGCGAAGTAACAATACTTCGGTAACAATACTTCACTTGAAATACAAGGCCGAGTAAATTTATGGCTAAATATTATTCATATCTGTCATAATGAAAAATGAAATCTTTACCTTGACTATTCACTGAGCCATTCCCGTCTTATCTTAGAACTGTTGTGCACTCTTTTTGCGCAAAAGTGAAACAAAATGATAAAGCCATATATGACCTTATATTAGGTCGTACAGATGAATAGGAATTCTGTTATGAATAAATCGACTTTTCTTAGGATGATTTCCCTGGAGGGAACTTTACCTTCTTTCACATTGCCTTAAACACTTAGCACTCTGGGTAAAGCTTTCAGCAGACGACATATTGAAATATTTTTCATTTTTTTTTTCTTTTTTCAGAAAACATGTTTTGACATTTCATGCAAATTGTCTTCAACAATTTGCATGAAATGTCAAATCCTGTTTTCTGAGAAAAAATACCATCAATATGCCATCTGCTGAGTTAGCCCAGAGACTGGTAAAGGTTAAATAATGAAAATGTAATTTTCAAATATGGATTTCTTACATCAGTTATAAGAAAAAAAAAGTTTCGACTGAAGAAAAAAAAGTATCGACAGAAGCGTGCGAATTTCTCATTATGGCATAACACATCCTGCATCTTTCATCTTTCATCCGATATAAAATGTAATAGCCTTAAGCCTCACCCGCCTAAGGATGAGACAATGCCATCACATTTTGCATAACTCTAGATAAGGCCTCTTGTGGGTAGCCTCTACGCCATTGCATTTTTCATCTCTAGATAAGGCCTCTTGAGGGTGAGGCTCGCCATTACATTTTACATCTCTTGATAAGGCCTCTTAATTGTGAGGCTCAATGCCATTACATTTTACATAACTCTAGATGTCCTCTTTAGAATGAGGCTCAATGCCATTACATTTTACATAACTCTAGATGGCCTCTTTAGAATGAGGCTCAATGCCATTACATTTTGCATAACTCTAGATAAGGCCTGTTGTGGGTAGCCTCTACGCCATTGCATTTTTCATCTCCAGATAAGGCCTCTTGAGGGAGAGGCTCAAGACCATTACGTTTTACATCTCTAGATAAGACCTCTTGAGGGTGAGGCTCGAGAACATTTCATTTTACATAGCCGATAAGGCCTCTTGAGGGTGATGCTTAAGGCCATTACATTTTAACATAGCTCCAAATAAGCCTCTTGAGGATGAGGCTCAAGGCTATTACATTTTATATAGATCCAGATAAGGCCTCTTGAGGGTGATATGACCATTACATTTTACGTAGCTCAAGATAAGGCCTCTTGAGGATGAGGCTCAAGGCCATTACATTTTATATAGATCCAGATAAGGCCTCTTGAGGGTGATATGACCATTACATTTTACGTAGCTCCAGATAAGGCCTCTTGAGGGTGAGGTTCAAGGCCATTACATTTTATATAGATCAACATGAGGCCTCTCGAGGGTGATACTCAAGACTATTACATTTTACGTAGCTCCAGATAAGGCCTCTTGAGGGTGAGGCTCAAGGCCATTACATTTTATAAAGCTCCAGATAAGGCGTCTTAAGGGTGGGCTCAAGGCCATTACCTTCAACATAGCTCCAGATAAGGCCTCTTGAGGGTGAGGCTTAAGGCTATTACATTTTACATAGCTCCACATAAGGTTTCTTGAGGGTGGGACTCATTACATTTTACATAGCTCCAGATAAGGCCTCCCGATGGTGAGGCTCAAGGCCATTACATTTTACATAGCTTCAGAAATCATCCTGAATCAGCCCCTGACTTTGTACTAAATATCTGTGTTTTTCAAAGATGCGATAACAATCATACATTTTTTTTTTATTTCTTTACGCATAAAGGAATCGTGGTGAGAACAGCAATGACCCGGATCAGCCAGCGCATCCGTAAACTCTGACCAGGTGTCTGATCTTCGCCACTGTATTCCAATACTCCAAAGAGACATAGAGCATCCTATTCAAATTGTGTGGGCGTACAACTACATGTATATCCGGGCCCGTTTGTACATATTGATTGGTGCCGTCTATATAATACTTTCTGTCAAATTCTATGACACTACACTGTATCATTTTTAACCCACTGATACCCAATGAGGACTTTTCTATCTCACTTTTTTGGTTGCCATTTTCATAGAAATCCCTATATTTAATGCAAACGGGGTAGTCCCCCATCATACATTGCTTTCTGCGGCGTCTGATCCGTGTCTACTATTTTTTGGCAAATGTCCCTTCTTTTGTGGTTCTAGGACTCTAGACAGTGATGGGTTTAACCTTTAACACAGTCTGTGCAATTTCAACAGACGACAAACTGGTGATATTTTTTCCCCAGAAAACAGACTTTGATATTTCATGCAAATTGCCTCCTAAGGAGACAATTTGCATAAAATGCCAAACCATATTCTCTGGTAAAAATAATGAAAACACTTCAAAATGTCATCTGCTGAAAAATCTACCCAGCATGCACAGTGTTGCGTGTCTGACTACAATAAGTGACAAGGCTAGTATAGCTACAGATCAAGTCTCCTTCATTCTGTTTCGTGTTGCGTGTTGAGACCAACAGCTGTCTCGAATCGCTGTAAAAATTACTTGTACTGAAGTCAGGCAGTTGAAATACAGTAGTCACTCGTTAAATCAAACACTGGTAGTCAAACTAAATAAATGAGAACATTGATGTGTTTGCTATATGTTGTTTTTGTTTTATATTTCAATTCCTTATATCTCAGTCTACTGTTATCTCAAACCAAAAATTCTGATCCCTAAGAATTTGAGATTATGAGAGTCAGTTGTAAATTTTTTTTTTTTTTTTTTTTTTTTTTTTTGATTTGGGTTTTACGGCCCTTTCAAGAATATTTCACTTATATCGAGCCGGTCGTTCATCAAAGGTGGGCGAAAACCGGAGAACCCGGAGAAAAACCACCTGACCATCCGTAAGCAGAACTTGGCTTTCCCACATGTGACCCGAGCGAGGCTCGAACCACAGCGGTGAGAAACCTAATGGATTAAGAGTCAACTCTCTTATCCACTAGGCTACGGGGGCCCGTTCAGTTGTAAATACAGAGGTGACTGGAAATATACATGAATATATATAGAGCGCATACCCAGGATACTTATTTTCACTGCATGTTTCGAGGGGTGGGGGTTGGGGAAGACTCTGTGATAAGCAGAATGACATTGTTGCATATTCAAATAGCGTATGCTTTCAGAACAGTTTTCGATGGGCGCTCTTTGGCTATCCTTTGACAACTGCTCAGGCACTGTACAGGGGCGGATCCAGGGGTGTTCGGACGGGGTTCGACTCGGGGGAGAGGGGGTTCAGTTGAACACACGTTTGACTCAAAGTTTAATCTTCAGAAATTTTTAATTTGATAAATTTTTTAGATTGTTTTTAATAAATATTCGCTCACCTTACTCTTTACCTTTTACTTCTAACATTTCAACAAGTCCAAGTTACTACCTGTGAGCTTGTCTAAACTGCAGGATGAGTGGTAAACAGTGTAGAGCCTGATCATTGCACAGGGCCTTTTATTATCACCCGTCCATCGTCTCTATATGACTTAAATAATGTTATTGTCGGCCTCGGTGGCTCAGTTGGATGCGCTTCCGACTGGAGATCAGGAGATCCCGGGTTCGACCCACGCCGAGGTCGGCAACATTCTTTCGTGGAGATTGATCATGAAATATTTTCTACGTTCATTATCTCCCTTCCGCTGATTCAAGAAGGGCAGTTGTCAATTTATGCCGAAAGAATATGCACAAATAATGGTTAACCACTTAGAAGACTAAGTCTACCCAGTAAACGTGTGATTTGGTAAACTGACCGCGCTCGAAATGACCCCATTGGGTTGACTGGGCCGTAAAACCTCAACGCAAACAAACTTAAATAATGTTGAAAATGACGTAAAATACTTATCAATTATCATCGTCTAATCTAGGTCTATGCCTGGAATCATGTGACTCCTTTTTGATGACTTAACAATGGAATGGATACATTTTCAGGGGAAGCAACTGTCAAAATTGTTTTTCTTTCCTTCTGAAAAGGGGTCTACCTTGAAAAAATTGCTCCCTATTTTCAGAAGGATGTCAGTTTGCAGAGCAAACAGTGCCCAGTTGTTCAAAGCATCGTTAGCTTAACGAGCTTGTTAGTGGTCAAAATGTTAACTGTTCTAGTAAATGCAATATTCAATTCACAGGTATTTTTGCTGAAAAAATGTGAGCAGCTTTTGCAAATGCAAAAGCTACTCACATTTTTTCAGCAAAAAATATAAGCATATATGCCATATTTAATGATTAAAGTTTTAAAGATACGTTAACTAACGATATCGTTAGTTTTGAACAACTGGGCCCTGGAAGTTTCAAACGTTGCCACCTTTGTAAACTTAGACAAAAATGTCGGAAATCTACCAGTGCTATTCAGACAAAAGAATTTGACTACAGTCGACTCTCGTTATCTCGAAGTCCAAGGGACTCTCTGAAATACTTCGCGATACGAACCTAGACATATCAGATTTGCAGAATTGAGGAAAAAATAAACCGAACAACCACATTTCACAAGTGAATATGTAATTTGACTCCTGAAGTTAGAGATATATTAAAAGTATTGTGGAAATTTTTGTTACCCTTTAGATTTTAGTTAGATTTTCGTGTTCAAACAGGGACCAGATTTTCACTTCGAGAAATTATTGTGGAAAGGAGGAAAAATTACTCCTTAATGAAGTCGAGATAACGAGAGTCGACTGTATTTTGCACTGCGGTTCATCTAGCGACAAAGTATGCAGACAGCAGAGATCTTGCTCTGACTGCAAGATGCGAAAGCAGATTTGATCCTTCGCCAAGCGTAAATGCACCGAAGTCCGATTTCCCATGAAATGGATAGACGTTCAAGGCAGGCAATTATCAAAAGTGTTTTGTCCCCTTTCTGCAAATTGATCAGGATTCCTGAGGGAGCAAATTATTTTCTTGCACACCAGACAAGGAAATCCTGGATTTAACTCCGGGATAGAAATTCCTATCCTACCAAAGTTATCCTACCCAGGGTAAGAGAGAATTCGAGAATTCTCACGTGGTTGTAATGGACGTCACTACGTCATCGTTAAGGTTAAACGCATCACAATATGGCGGACGTCAGCAATCGAAGTGACTGCATTATGAAAAAAATCAACGTTCAGAAATGAAAGTGTGCAAGAAAAGGAATTTATCATTGGTGTGAGAATAGATAGAAAAATCGTTCCTCGCGATCACAGTCTGGCATCACTCGGCAAGCCTCATGATGCCAGACAGAGCCTCGTGATGCCAGACAGAGCCTCATGATGCCAGACAGAGCCTCATGATGCCAGACAGAGCCTCATGATGCCAGACAGTGATCCTCGGGACGGATATTTCTATCTACCCTCACATCCACGATAGATCCCTTTTATAAAAGGAGCTAGATGAGCATGAAAGCAATCAGGAAGCCAAGAAGTTATCTCCCTTGTACATAGAAGCAAATCTACCTAGTGTACCATGTTCCCTCAAATAAGGGTTATGATTTATCATTTTCGTGACGCGTTTGTAGTTCCACTTAGTATACTGGGTTCTGGATTGAACAATAAAAACCGGACACAGGTAAATTATATATAAGTAACAAAACAGAGAATCCAACGTCAGCATAACGAACATGTTAGTAGAAGGTTTTGTGTTTGTCTGTAGGGATATTATTTAATCCTTTACTGAAACTACATGCATCTATTTGTCTTTAATGTCTCGATCACATTTGATCATTATGTCATTTTGACAGCGAAACGTAACAGAGATTGCAAACAACATAAACATATGTATATAAAATAATTACCGGATACGTGATGTGTGTTATATCATCCTTTTTCCTATGCCAATGTTTCAGGGTTTCACAACTACCATTACAATAAAATTGATTTCCAATAGAAAACACAAACACGCATATATGTGCATTATAGATTTACAACAGTTTATCTTGTACTACCGTGTTTTTGTAACAAATAATTTTCTCACATGAATTCACGTCACTTTCAATGAATAGTTTTTATGGTTTACTAGACACAGGGGTATATGTTAGAGTACAATGATCAAAATAACTTACCTTATACATTAAACTTTGGGTAATATGCCTTGCGGTTCCGCGGACCGCAAATTTAATGGGTAGTGATACATTTCCAGGGAAGGTAACTTAGCTTTAGTTTTGTCACCTTCTGCCAGAAAGTGGGTCTTTAATAAAAGAACCTTCTGCCAGAAAGTGGGCCTTTAATAAAAGAAAAGAATTTGCTCCTTGTGGGAGCAAATTCTTTCCTTTTATCAGAGACCCCATATGAGGATTGGCGCGTGGACTGGATACACTTGAATGATTTTTCGTTTCGTTTTTTTTTTTTTTTTTTTTTTTTTTTTTACAAAAGAGGCAATTTTTATGATTTCCTGATTGCATTGTCGCTGGAAAAGGATACATTCTAAAAAGAAAACAAAATGTTCCTCAAATGAGCGAATTCTTTCCTTTTAGAGCAGACCCCTTTCAGAAGGTGACAAAAACCGAAAACGAACGTTACCGTCCCTGAAAGTGTATCACTTCCCATAAAATTCATGATAGGCATATTACCCACAATTAACTGTATAAGGTAACTTGTTAAAAGAGGCAAAAAAAGAATTTTGACAAGGTAGTCGCACATGAAAGAGTATCCCTTCCCTCATGACGAAAACACGCCTATTCAAATGTACTGAAAATTATACCACAAAAAAATGAAAATTTCAGATAAAAAATTCTGATATTTTTCATATTTCTGCTCAAAGCATAGATTGTGGGTACTTGTTAAAACCGTCTCGATGAGGCGGTTCTAACGAGTACCCGCAATCTATGCTTTTGATGTATAATAATAATGTATACCCCTGTAAACCTGAGTTTTACTGTATATAAAAGTGGGGTTTAAGAGGGTCAAATTATATAGGCATGTTTTCGTAATGTTAGATAAGCGACTGTCGATAACAGTTGATCTGAGGCAATATTTTAGGTAACAATGATTGTATAGAATAGCTACTTAGTCATGCGTGGATGGATGGATGGATGGACGGACGGATGGATGGCTGGATGGATGGATGGATTGATATATGACATTAACTCTTACTTTCCTATTATCCTCATTTACTAAATACCAGTCTTATATTTCTTGCCGCAACAATAAATAAGCCGATAGTTTTCATCGAGGTCCAAAATCGATGGATTAAGTCAATCCAAAACCGGACAGGTTGTTTATTATTCACGGTCGGTCTATTTTCATATAAGGTTTTGTTTGAATCATTTTCAATAAAGAACGGCTATTCAAACCTGAGCACACTGGGTGTATCCCAGCTTTTGATTGTGTTGGGCTTTAACGACACGTCAATCCTTGTGGGTCATTTTGTGTCGTCTCCCAGAGAAAGGCAAAAGAGAGATAGCAGAGATAGTAAAGGAGATGAAAAAGAGAGGGACAGGGGAAAAGGAGGAAAATGAATGAAAGTGAAGAAACAGAAGAAATAAAACATTCCCCCTCTGCCCTTACCAGCTACAAGGATAGAAGGCCTTGCCCAGCTGTAAGACAGTATCAGTTTAACGCCCTGGTGACGTAAGATACACGACACCTCTGCATCAGCCAGAGTTATCCTAGCTAGCAAGCTAGGAATCCTGTCGGGCCGATGACGGTCCGATATAGACTTAAGCAGAATATTTACTTGGATGCCATATGCCTTTGTATAAACGTCTCTTGACGTTAATGCCAGGTTATAGATTTTTATTGTTGTTGTTATTATTATTGTTGCTGTTCTTGTTGCTCTTACTACTGCTGCTGCTGCATACTAAATTCAGAAAGACGGTTTCAGCTGAGTGTTTTGACGTTCAGACGTACGTTGTCTTTTATTATTAGATTTTCTCATCTTACCCCAATAATTATGAATATGCTTTTCGCTCCAAACTATTTCTAAACTATTTCATTTTCACCATATAATATGAGAAATGAAGACAACTTCGGTTTATAAACGGAATTAAGGATGAATCATGCAGTTAAAAAGTTGCAAGAATTCAACAAAAAAAAAAAAAACTGCTGCAAAAATTCTGAAAATCTTCCTGATAATATAGACCCTAAAATACCCCCAGTATACCGTATATATTATGGAAGAACGTGGGTGTACGCATTACATAGACTTGTCAACGTAATGTGAGAAAATATGGGCTACCCAGTTGGCATTCTACGTAAATCTACATCGGGCCGTCATCGGCCCGTCAGCTACCCTGACCGATGACGGCCCGATATAGATTTACGTAGAATGCTGACTGGGTTTGTTTGTTTGTGTTGAGGTTTTACGGCCCAGTCAACCCAATGGGGTCATGTCGAGCGCGGTCAGTTTACCTAACCACACGTTTACTGGGCAGGCTTAGTCCTCTAAACGGTTAACCAGTATTGTGCACATTCTTTCGCCAGAAACTGACAACTGCCCTTCTTGAATCAGCGGAAGGGAGAGAATGACCGTAGAAAATATTTCATGATCAATCTCCACGAGAGAATGTTGCCGACCTCGGCTGGGGTTGAACCCGCGACCTCCTGGTCTCCAGTCGGACGGCGCATCCAACTGAGCCACCGAGGCCGGCGCTGACTGGGTACACACGAGTACTGGGCTCTTGATGCATATGTGGTCAAGGCAGGCCAAGACCATCCTGCACATTCCGTACTGTGTGTCTGATCAGATCAGTTTTCATTCATTAAGGCTGGACCCAGTCAGCATTCTACGTAAATCTACATCGGGCCGTCATCGGCCCGTCAGGGTAGATGACGGGCCGATGACGGCCCGATGTAGATTTACGTAGAATGCTAGCTGGGGATATACTTGACAGAATTTATGCCGTTGTTTACAAATGAAACAACTTTTATCACTTCCTATTCGATTTCCCTTAGATGGAGCCTCTTCTGAAAAGGGGTCACTATAAGGAAATAAATCTCTCCTCTTCCCTTTTAGAGTAGACCCCATTTTAAAAATGTAGAAGACGACTTTGTTTTTTTTTTTTTTTTTTTTTTTTTTTTTTTTTTGGAGGGGGGAGGAGGGGGTGGGTTCAAAGAAAATAATACTTAATATTAAGTATGAATTGTCTAGCAGGGAATTCACATGGCATTTGAGGCCTTATTTTCTCCGAAAAACAAAAATAAAAAAATTCAGAATGTCGTCGACTGCTGTTGTGACTGACGCTTTAAGGATTTAACAGTTTCCGAAGTTTTAAGCAAAAACGTTTATCCGAGTGTGGGATTTTGTTACCCACTACAAACTGCTTTCCCCTTCCCTTCCCCAATGCTGCACTCGTACAGATAGTTATTTGAGTGTTTCCTTACGTCTTGTATACTTTGGGCTGCAACAGGACAAAAGAGTTCTTATAGCATAGGTGGACAGTGGATGCCCAGATCAGCCTGCTCGTCCACGCAGTCTGATCAGGACCTTCGCTATGCGCTTACAGAATTGAATTGTTGGATATTGAATAAATTGACGAACAGAGAAAGTCTTGATCAGTCTGCGTGGATGCCCATGCTGATCTGGGCCGTCTTTATTCGCATACGTCATAAGAGACCTTTCTTTTGTGGCCCGGCTCATTTGACTGAATATGTAGGGCAGCGGGGACTGGTCGCATATTTCGCAGGTTAGGCAGGCCTAACCTGCGAAATCTGCGACCAGTCCCCGCTGCACCACATTCAAAATTTTCTGACAAGATATATGTTTTGTAAATTTTGAAACATTCAGCGATTGGAGAATGCCCAAATCAATTTAATGAGCCGCCACATGAGAAAACATACCTTTTGACGTGTGCGCATAACGAAGACTCAAATCAGCCTGCGCATCGGCGCAGTCTGATCAGTCTAATATCCGCATAAAGAAACTTTGCATCATTGACTATCCAAAATGCATCCAGTGATGATACTGATCAGACAACACAGACGTGCAGTCTGATCTGAATCTTCGTTAGGCGTACATGTCCGAAGGTACCTTCTCTAACGTTGAGGTTCATATACGAAATGAGTGTTTTTTGAAACAGTCGGTGATTGGAGAGTGCTCGGAACAGCTTATTACGCGAATATGGGAGACGGTTTCGTTCTCCGGTATGTTTTTGTCTGTTTTATAAATAATACGTAATATATTGCAATGTATCATTTTTATCATCAGGAAACACATTTAACAGTATTGTTAATAAAACCGGAACTATATCCTCTTATAATGATTGTTCAGTCATCTCCATAAACTATTTCAACGCTTGGACCCAATTTGCATTGGGCTAGTAATTGCGGAACAGTTATGTTGTCTTGACCGAGATTTTTTTTTTATTATTATTGTTATTATTTTATAGACTTGTCACTAAAGGAACTGCAAAAATATGTTATATTAGCTTATTTTAATGCTATTTTAAGGCACATTGGTCACTGAAAATTATTCCAGATAACAACTGAAGACATAATCAGTTGTATTTATGTTCGGTCGAAAAAAGTGGTGTCACAACGAAACTGAAAGTTATACCATCAGGTTTCGTGAATGTCAGACAAATTTCTGCTAAAACTTTAAAAAAAAATAGCTAATTTGGGTGTTGTTTCTTGCTGATGTTTATGAAATTTAAGGTTTCTTAAAATATGACGCTATAAAGTAATATATTTTACTGCTGCTTTTGGAAATAAAACGTCAGGGCCCAGTTGTTCAAAGCTAACGACGTCGTTAGTTAACGATTCGTTAAAATTTACATCAAGTGATATGCAAATATGCTGAAATTTTTTGCTGAAAAAATGTGAGAAGCTTTTGCAGTGCAAAAGCTACTCACATTTTTTCAGCAAAAAATATCAGAATATTGTATATTGAATCCGCTAAAACAGTTAACGAAATGACCCTTAACGAGCTCGTTAAGCTAACGACGCTTTGAACAACTGGGCCCAGATATTTTGATAAATAATCGAAACATGAGAAATTAAACTTCACCATAGGGTCAAAGGTTCAACGGAACAATTGATTGTGCAGTTATGTTCAGACAATAAAACGCCTCTATATCATATGCCCACAGTGTATGCCAAGATCAGCCTGCGCATCTGCACAGTTGAACCAAAGCCTTCGAAGATCGTTTATAGAATCATTGGATATTGCTGAATATATCGAAGAACAGAGACGGCCTTAATCTTACTGCGCAGACGTGCAGTTTGATCTGAGTCTTAGCTCTTCGCATATTACATTTCTTTTTTCGAGTTAGGCATATTTTGTAGTTATAATGCCCTTGTGGAAGAGCGCTGCATACCGCACTGAAAGGCCACGCCCCTAAAACATACGACATGATATTCTATTCATCCAAATGCATCCTGCTGTGAGAAAATGTGTAAGGGCATCAGGAAGACATGCCTATATAATTTCGACCTCCCTTAAACCCCACTTTTATAAAGTAAAACTGGGGTTTATTTTTACTTATTTCTGCTCAAAAACATAGATTGTGGGAACGCCGAGGCGGTTCTAACGAGTACCCACAATCTATGTTTTAAGCAGAAATATGAAAAATATCAGATTTTTTTTTTCTGAAAATTTTCATTTTTTGGTGGTAGAATTTTCAGCATATTTGAATAGGCGTGTTTTCATAATCATCACGAAAACATGCCTATATAATTTTGACCCCCTTAAACCCCACTTTTATATAGTAAAACTGGGGTTTATAGGGGTATAAATTATTTTTCTTATTTCTGCTCAAAAACATAGATTGTGGGTACTCGTTAGAACCGCCTCGCTGAGGCGGTTCTAACGAGTACCCACAATCTATATTTTGAGCAGAAATATGAAAAATATCAGAATTTTTATGTGAAAATTTTCATTTTTTGGTGGCAAAATTTTCATTATATTTGAATAGGCGTGTTTTCGTAATGATGGGAACTGATACGCTTTCAAGGAAGACAAAATTGTTTTTATCCCTTCGGGAAAAGGGTTTTCTCTATGAGGAAAGAATTTGCTCCCTCTGTGGCGTTATCTTTCTTTCTTTTTGTAAATTAAAGACACGTAATTTCACTGGCTCCTATGAACATGTCCCAGGAGAGGGCTGGATTTTTTTTAATTGGTTCTCTTGACTTGTAAGTCGATATTGCGTTTTCGAACCCGGCTCGTTAGTATGCCTCCAGTATACTGGGCTGTTTCGTGGTTACATACAAAGTGGAAAGGGAAATAGGGGCTAAATCGGTACATATTTAAGAGGAAAGACAGACATCGGTGACTGACAACGGCTCTGAATATCCATGAAAGCGTGGCTGTACAATAAAATACGCAAAGAATACATCGCAGTAGCGTGTCACTGAAAAGTTCGGAGGAAAAACTCGGAACGAACCGTAACATCACCTTATTTTCCGAGTTTTCAACTATAACTCGTATTCAGGTCTTCCCAATGTTTTTGAAAGTATCATAAAAGAGAGTTTAGTGAGACTGTGCATTTTTAAAACTGTCCGTTAGCTTTTGTGCATTTTTGTTTTGTTTTTTTTTTTGTTTATGCTTTAGAAGAAAATGGAATTAAGAATTACTTCTATTATATCCTATTTTCTCTTTTATCGTAAGTACAAGATTTAACATTTTTAACAAGAATTTAAAAATAAAACATGGGTTTAAAAGTGCCGTATCCCATTTTAGTCTGGAGACCCACAAAAGGGTATAATTGGCAAAAGTGTAGACCCAGATCAGACGCCGCAAAATGCGACGTCTGATCAGGGTCTCCACTGTTTTCAAATACTTTAGCCTTTTTATAAGGAATATCTTAATTACATAGCCTGACATACCTAAAATTGAAATCCGACTCTTCCAAAACAGTGAGTGGGTTGGGGCGAGTTTATTCAGTCAAAAATTGGTTAAAATCTTTCAGATAAAACTTAACCTCTGTGGAAAGGATTAATTGAACCCATTAATGGGTGAATTGCGGCAAAACAATATCAACTGTTTGTATACTCCCCTGTTGTTGTTTCTTCTTCTCATCTTCCTATACTGATTTTCTCGCCCCCATCCCCTTTTCCACCACCCCACCCCACCTCTCTCTTCAACATTCGACAGTTACTGTACTTTCGACACCCTTTGGAAAGACGTGTTTGCATGTCGTTCTATTCTTAACAAAAATACTTTGTTATGATCGTCTATATCTTATCAGGCACCATTTGTCTTTTCTGTTTCTGCAACAAATACTGTAAAATTAATTTTATGGTCAAAAAAGGTCTGACCTATGTAATTTCTGTAGTAAATTAAACCTTTGAAAATGTTTTATTGACAATTACTTTTTGCTTTCTTTTAACAATATCGTGAAAAATTTCAGAAATTTTGAACAAGTGGAACATTGAAAGCCTGCTTCGAAACAACCTACCCTATCGATCTTTGCATATTTTATAGTAGACTGGCTCCAGTCTCCAGTGACTAAATATTTTTCGCATAATCCTGTTTGATAATCCACTAAGATAAAACGAAAAAAATATCATGACTATAAAGGCTGGTCACTAGTGATCAGCCTCTATAGTCATGATATTACTTCGGCTTTATTTTAGTGGATTATTAAACAGATTATAAGAAAAATTATTTTGTCACTAGAGACTGGAGCCAGTCTAATTTTGTAGCCATTTTTTACTGCGAGAAAAAGTGAAAATATTCGATATTTTTAAAACCATTGACTAGAATAGAACTGTTTGTGCATAGGTAGTTACGACAAATGGTTTTGCATTAAATCACGCTAAAAGTTTGCAGTGTAAAGCGCCAAGTAAAAAACGACTTCCCGAAATATGTCGAAAAGACAATAGTCTAGTCTACTGTCTTTTCGTCCCGATTTCTTAGAAAGATGTTTAGTGTCAGACACTTTATTCTGGAGATGTAAATTTGCAAAAAAATATTGACAGTCAAACTTTATTCATTGGATTCTTCTGAAAATGCTGAGAAAATCTGTTCTCTAGGCAAATGTGGAGAGCGAATACCTGATCAGCCTGTGCATACGTGCAGACTGATCAGGACCATCGCTGTCTGCAAACAGAATCATTAGACACTGTAGAAAATATCTAGGTACAGTCGGACGTCAATGGATCGAACAGCTTTGGGACCATAGAAAATTATTCGAGACATGGGTAGTTCGAGCCACTGAAGGTTGATCATAACGCCAGGTCAGGAAACAAATAACAATAATTAAGGGATTTCTTTTTCGATTTTCTACACAATAATTGTATGTTGAGTGTATTCATCAGATTCGCCGTGATGAGGCGATTCTAATGTGTACACTAAACATACAATTGCATAATAAAATAAGAAAATTTCCCTAAATATTTGTTTTCTTGAGCTGTTGGAAGAAGGTACTCAAAAACGAGTTCGAATTAGCCATGGTAACCGAGCCGTCGATGTTCGTGCTATTGAGGCTCAACTGTATATTAAAGGCTCCGCACCATAGTCAGATTGTGCGGCTTGACTCTTTCACTGCCTCAGGCGATAATAATAGGTTATTGCAAACATTATAGATCCAGATGAGACGGCTCATAATGAGCCGTCTCATCTGGATCTACGCTGTTTGACATTCAGTCTTTCAACTTTACATGTAAACGTCTTGCCAAGCGATAGTTTATTACAAAAAAAAAAAAAAAAAAAAAAAAAAAAAAAAAACAGACGACAAATGTCGTCTGAACTGAGGCACCGCAAGAGTTAAAGGAACACTTTCAATGGCGGCAACTCTGTCAAACTGTTTTGCTTCCCTTCTGAAAAAAAAACTACTTTAAAAGGAAAGAATATGCTCCCATTGGGGGCAAATTCTTTCCTTTTAGAATAGACACTTTTTTTTCTGAAGGCCCTTAGTGCACAGGAAAGCAAACAGGAAGCAATAAAAAATACATCCCTTGCTAAAAATGACGGAAAATCTGCCCGGCAGTGCATCAAATCATCTTAACTGACTGATCTGGTCGGCCTCGGTGGCTCAGATGGATGCGCCGTCCGACTGGAGACTAGGAGGTCGCGGGTTCAACCCCCGCCGAGATCGGCAACATTCTTTCTTGGAGATTGATCATGAAATATTTTCTACGGTAATTCTCTCCCTTCCGCTGATTCAAGAAGGGCAGTTGTCAGTTTCTGGCGAAAGAATGTGCACAATACTGGTTAACCGCTTAGAGGACTAAGCCTGCCCAGTAAACGTGTGGTTAGGTAAACTGACCGCGCTCGACATGACCCCATTGGGTTCACTGGGCCGTAAAACCTCAACACAAACAAACTGACTGATCTGGAATTTTACTATGTACGTAGATTTTACGGTAAATATTGGCAATTGGCTGCCACTACATGTACCGTAAACTTTACGGGCGCCTTTAGATTATTTACAGTAATAATTACGCATGGTAGGGCAATGTAGGGCAAGGTAGGTAACGTATAGGACATAGTAGGGATGTGAGTTAAAGCATCGTATCTTAAGCTTACACATCCTTTCCTGCAAAAGTTCTACGGGCCCTCGTAAAAAATTACGGTAAAGGCGCTGGCAGTCATTTGCCAGTGTTTACTGTAAATCTATGGGATTTTTTAGTGTGTGTGTGTGTGTGTGTTTTTTTTTTTTGTTGTTGTTGTTTTTTTTGTTTTTGTTTTTGTTTTTTTTTTTTTTTGTTTTTTTTTTTTGTTGTTTTTTTTTATGTTTTGTTTTGGTTTGGTTTTGCAAATTAAATGATGATGGGAGTATTAAATACACTACATAAAATGAAACTATTTAAACTTTGGCCAACATTCTCAATAAACCCTTTTCTCTTGGAGAACTTTGGAGAACTACGTACCTCCCAGCTAGCAATCTACATAAATTTATGTCGGGCCGACAGGAATCATATCGGGCCCATAACGGTCCAGTATAGATTTAATTAAAATACCAGCTAGACTGCACTTACTCTTTTCAGCGTCCATATTATCAGAATGCATCACAAAGATAGAGCTGTCACGGACATACGTGAACAGTGGGAAAGATATATTACTAGACTGTACCATAACATGTCCAAATTCACACAAGGTCAGCCTGCGATGGCAAACTGAAGAAGGAAATGTCATCCATGAAACAAATTCGGGGTAAGCTGAACTTTTCGGTTTAATCCTCAATAATGTTTGAGGGTTCAACTCATGAAAAACGTCATAAAACTTGGATTCACTTCTGAATATTTACAATTCTCAGTGTATTTACAGAAAAAAAAAAAAAAAACAAAAAAAAAAAAAAAAACTATAGTTAACTAATGTCATGTAATTTGTTCATACTTCAATGAACGCATCGACTCAGGCGAGATCACATTATCATAAAATGACGTCAAATTAAACCTTGGTCCATTATGACGTAATGACGTCAACGAAGCTGTTTCGCTGTTAATAGGAAAACTGCGTGCATTATTTTCTTGTTTCAATTTTAGCCCTTGAACCAGAATTTTTCGTCGTAATTTTAGCCTTTGAACCAGAATTTTTCGCCAAATTATGGATGGCAAATAATATAAATATAAGTAATAAAGGCAATTTATTTAACCTTCATTGAAGTATGAACAACACTGCGTCGCGACCTTATGGGTTCACTTACTTTGCTCGTGACCCGATGTTGGGCATATTATTGTGAACGTTAAAAATACCTTCATTTCTTCAATGAAACATCTTTTAGCCATTTATCTGGCCGGTTGACGTTAGTTAATTGCATAATCTACCACAAAGTTTACTAAATATGTCTACTCTTAAAGGAAAGAATTTGCTGTAAGAATAATCCTGTCTGAGCGGTGTCTGGTCAGAATCTTGACCGTTCGTCACTCAAGCATGGTACCTTACACAGTCAGAAATTAAGATACGGACTAAGGCGTCGTTTGCGAAAAGTTACGTATGCACGCAATGAACCTGTTTTATTCACAGAAACCTGAAAAATACTTTTATAGGCATATTAAAAAACTTCTGCACGTGTTTTGTGCACAATATTTACTTGTATATACTTAATGTATGTACATATGTACATATCATAGCTACATTATTATCAAAAACAAAAATCATACTGTAAACTTTTTTTTTAAGTTCTGGTAAATTGGTTTTGTTAGCTCTTAAAATAAATAAATAAATAAATACCACGTGACCCTTGTTGAATGATGTGAAAACAGTATAAAATATACAAGTAAACAAATGTATGATTGGATCAGAACTCCTGAAGATTTTGTTTCTTACCAGCACAAATTTGCATTAATCCAATTCCTGATTGTATGAGAAGTATTTAAGCTGATTCGCGCAGTCTAATAAGAATCTTCACTGGGCGCATTTTGAATGACCAAGGATGCAAAGTTTCCTCGTGCGGACAAAGACGACTCTGATCAGAATGCGCGGATGCGCAGGCTGATTTGAGTCTTCGTTGGCCACATCTGTCCGAAGGTATATTTTCTGACCTTGTGGCTCATTTGTCCAGACTTAACCTATTAAAGATTGAATAAACTCTCCCACGTTCTATATTGGAAGAGTCCATTTTCCATTTTAGGTATGTCAGGCTATGTGATGTAGATATTCCTAAAAATGGTTGAATTATTTGCAAACAGTGGAGACCCTGATCAGATGCCGCGTTCTGCGGCATCTGATCAGGGTCTGCACTGTTTGCTAATTACCCGTTTAGGGGTATCCAGTCTTCAGTGGATTAAGCTGATTTCTGAAGCTCATTTCTTGTTGTCTATCTACAGGGTCCGAACAAAGTCTGTGTCAAGGACCCACTTAGAGCTGCTCATCCCTGCAAACAGTGATAGCGCAGACAACAGATATCAGTGCGTTGAGAAATATTCTAAGATACAGGCCTGGATTCACGTGTGTGGTAAGTAGATTATTATATCTACTGTCTACCTCTATTCTAGTTTTGCCATTTTTCCTATTTGACTGCGTCACGAAACTCTTCTTTTTTTTCTTTTTGAGAAAAATAAAACAAATATCATCAACTTGTCTGCTGAATTAGGCCAGAGAGTGGTAAAAAGTTAAGATACCGTTTCATTTTAGGTATCCCTATTTTATCTTATTCATTAAGCTGTAAAACATTTTTTTATCTCCCAGTGACCATTCTGTTTGCTTTATTACGGACGGTTGATGTTTGATTTGTGAGACAAATACTGGTACTGATCTTTGGCGATATTTTAGTAGTAGTTAACCACATAGAGGATAAGACTGCCCAGGAAAAAGTGTGATTAGGTAAACTGACTGCGCTCGACATGACCACAATGTGTTGACTGGGCCGTAAAACCTCAACACAAACAAATAACCATTTTTTGTATACACCGTAATGGTGCGGACACATTAATTCCTTACAATACTTGCTCTAAAACTGGAGCAAGTCAATTTCACGGCCTATTGATTTGTCTAAAAACTGCAGGGTGAGCAGCAAACAGTGTAGACTCTGATCAGACACTGCTACGGTCTGGGTCTGCACTATTTGCTCAGTGTCCGAATGTTAAGGGTAAATATGGCATGTAAGTAAGCCAGCCGGAGTATTTATCTGATTGCTCAAAGAAGTAAATCTCCCACCACATGGAGGTGTTAAGAGCAAAGGTTACATTCTCAGAGGACGTAACGCTTTTAAAATTGTTTTGGCTCCCTTCTGAAACGGAGTACTCTAAAAGGAATGAATTTGCTCCCAAGGGGAAGCAAATTCATTGGCCCCCGACGTTAGTCGAAAGGGACTATTGAAATAGGTTCGTCCTTCCGGGATTCCGTCCATCCGTAGACACAATGAAATGGGTAGCTTGTGGACGCAACTCCTCTAACAGTTTTTAACCAATATTTTTAGCTCGCCTGAACAACGTTCAGGAAGAGCTATTGTACTACCCCCGGCGTCGGCGTTGGCGTTGGCGTCCACAAATATTAAAGTTTTCGTTAAAGTTTTTAAGACCTCATTATTTCCTAACCTTATCACCGATTTGATTCATCTTTGGTATGATGACACATATTGGTCAAAAATTTTGCGCAGTACCATCCCCACCACTCTAGGTCATGTCAAGGTCAAGGTCACAGACTTAGAATTTTCATGTTAAAATTTTATGTCTAAGTTTTTAGGATCTCATTACTTCTACACTAAGTGATGGATTTTGTTCCTATTTGGTATTATGATAGACACTGGTCAACAGTTTTAATCAGCACCATCAGCACTCATGACCGTGACCTTGAGGTCTAGGTCACAGACTTAGAACTTAAAGGTTAAAGTTTTCGTTAAAGTTTTTAAGACCTCATTATTTCCTAACCTTATCACCGATTTGATTCATCTTTGGTATGATGATACATATTGGTCCAAGATTTTGCGCAATACCATACCCACCACTCTAGGTCATGTCAAGGTCAAGGTCACAGACTTCGAATTTAAATGTTAAAGTTTTCGTTTAAGTTACATAGTAGTCCAAAATTTTGCGCAGTACCATCCCCACCAACTTAGGTCAAGGTCAAGGTCACAGACTTAGATTTTTACATTTTAAAATTTTACGTCAAAGTTTTTAGGATCTCATTACTACCTAACTAAATGATCGATTTAGTTCCTATTTGGTATCATGATAGATACTGGTCAAAAGTTTTCATCAGCACCATCAGCACTCATGACCATGACCTTGAGATCGAGGTCACAGACTTAGAATTTAAATGTTAAAGTTTTCGTTAAAGTTTTTAAGACTTCATTAAATCCTAACCTTATCACAGATTTGATTCATCTTTTGTATGATGATACATATTGGTCCAAATTTTTACGCAGTACCAATCCCCACCACCCTAGGTCATGCCAGGGTCAAGGTGACAGACTCAGAATTTTGATGTTAAAATTTTACGCCAAAGTTTTTTAGGATCTCATTACTTCTAAACTACATGATGGATCATGTCAAAATCAAGGTCACGGACTTACAATTTTCCAGAAACAAAATGTGCAATATCAGGCGAGCTATCCTGTCAGGCGACAGGTCTTGTTGAAACTTTGCAGGTGTTTTTGTCATGGTCTGTAGATGTGCATGTGGTTTTGGGGTTATCCTCCGATTATTTTTATCAACTTTTACTACTTTTTCGACTTAATTTGTTCCCGGTTCGATTACTATTAGAATAGATACATTGTAGGCAAAACTCCTCCTAGCGTTTTCCACCGATCATTTCTTAACTGTGGGTACTTATTCTACATGGTCTGTAGATGCATTTTATCAACTTTAACTACTTTCTCGACTTATTTTTTCCAGGTTCGATTACTATAAGAATAGATACCTTGTGGGCGCAACTCCTCCTAAAATTTTTTCCACCATTCATTTGGAAGCTACGCATACTTGTTCTACATCACGAAAACACGCCTATATAATATTGACCCCCTCAAACCCCACTTTTATATAGTAAAACTGGGGTTTACAGGGGTATGCATTATGTTTCTTATTTCTGCTCAAAAACATAGGTTGTGGGTACTCGTTAGAACCGCCTCGCTGAGGCGGTTCTAACGAATACCCACAATCGATGTTTTGAGCAGAAATATAAAAAATGTCAGAGTTTTTTTATCTGAAAATTTTCAGTTTTTGGAGGCGAAATTTTCTATATATTTGAATAGGCGTGTTTTCGTTATGCATAGTCTGAAGATGTGCATGTAGTTTTGGGGTTATCCTCCTGACATTCTTTTTAACCGTTTCCACTTTTCGACATAGTTTTTTTTTCCAGATTTGATTAGAATTGGAATAGATATCTTGTGGGCGCAGCTCCTCCTATACTTTTCCACTGGTCATGGAAACTATGCTTACTTGTTCTACATCGTCTGAAGATGTGCATGTGATTTTGGGGTTATCCTGCCATTATCTTTTTTAAGCTTTTTGCACTTTTTCAACTTAGTTTTGTTTAGTTGTGACACGATGACAAGGGTAGCTTTTGGGCGCAACTCCTCCTGCAGTTTTATACCATTTTTTTTAAATTTACAGGTGTTCTTTTTTTTTTTTTTTTTTTTTTTTTTTTTTTTCTAGGTCTGAAGATTTGTATGTGCTTTTGGGGTTATCCTCTCATCATTTTTATCATTATTTTTTCACTTTTTCGACGTTGTTTTTTCAGGTCCGATAAGTATTAGAATAGATATCTTGTGGGCGCAACTCATCCTAGAGTTTTCCACCGATCATTTTTAAACTATGCAAACTTGTTCTATATGGTCTGAAGGTTTTGGGGTTATCCTTCCATTATGTTTTATCAAATTTTCCCACTTTTTTGACTTAGTTTTTTCCAGGTCCAATCAGTATTGGAATAGATAGCTTGTGGGCGCAACTCCTCCTAGAATTTTCTACCGATCATTTTGAAACTATGCATATTTGTTCTTCATGGATTGAAGACGTGCGTGTGGTTTGGGGGTTTCCTATTTTACGGATTTGAAACTCACAACCCTTTACTAACAAAGCCATGACGTCGGGGACGCTTGCCCACAACGGGTTTTTATTCCTTTAAAGTAAAACTCATTTCAAAAGCCCCTTCTGACACGGGACCTACTCTAAAAGGAGAGAATTTACACCCAAGGGGAGCAAAGTCTTTCCGGAGTAAACCACTTCCTTTTAGAGTAAGCCCTGTTTCAGAAAAGGATTTATGTGTAGATACACAAACAGGTAGTCGCAAAAGTTATCTCCCTTGTAAAAAGCGGTATGCCTACCAAGTGCATCAAGTCTTTAACGTCGTACTTTTTGCATTCTACATCATCTTCAGATAGGTCTTGCGAGGACTGCAGTGGGAAACATACTGATAAACAACGGTTCGCAAGAGAAGCAGTGCATGAGAGCAATAATACAAGTGAAAACGGTGCCACAGATACGTATACAGATGCAAAGACAACCAAGGTTTCAAGCTTAACTACAGCAGTGTATGAGAGCAATAATACAAATGAAAATGATGTATATACAGATGCAAAGACAACCAAGGTTTCAAGCTTAACTACAGCAGTGTATGAGAGCAATAATATAAATGAAAATGATGTGTATACAGATGCAAAGACAACCAAGGTTTCAAGCTTAACTACAGCAGTGTATGAGAGCAATAATACAAATGAAAATGATGTGTATACAGATGCAAAGACAACCAAGGTTTCAAGCTTAACTACAGCAGTGTATGAGAGCAATAATACAAATGAAAATGATGTGTATACAGATGCAAAGACAACCAAGGTTTCAAGCTTAACTACAGCAGTGTATGAGAGCAATAATACAAATGAAAATGGTGTGTATACAGATGCAAAGACAACCAAGGTTTCAAGCTTAACTACAGCAGTGTATGAGAGCAATAATACAAATGGAAATGATGTGCATACAGATGCAAAGACAACCAAGGTTTCAAGCTTAACTACAGCAGTGTATGAGAGCAATAATACAAATGAAAATGATGTGCATACAGATGCAAAGACAACAGAGTTTTCAAGCAGCTCAACCAATAGAAAGACAGATTTATTAACGTTAGTAAGCAGCGTCCCAGTTACTGATACCACGAGCGACGGCGCTGTTGCGGAAAACATTAAACCAAACAAATCACAAAACCCAACTAGCACTTTGAAATTTGACAATGATTTTGCAAAAACGCCAAACACTTCAGAAAACCTGCATTCTACGGAACTAGTCCATGTGCATGTCTATCCAATAGACAAAACCCCCGATGAAACGAGTAAAACCACTAGCTCAAAGATGTATACAGACAGAATTTTTGTAAAAAATGAGACATCAGGTACTGATACAAACACTGACTCAACACCAAATGAAAATTCTGTGCTGGATGGAAATACAGATATAGATACTACGTCGAAATTTAGTTCTCTTGTACAAACAACAGAAAGTAGTTCTGTTCTAGACTCTGCATCAGTCACTAATGGTTTAAATGATGATCAGTTAGTTGGTACAGAAACAAGTTTGAATATTTTTCGAAACAAAATGGAAACTTTGGCTGATCCACCAGAAAATATCGAAGGTGATACAATGCCAGTGCCTGTATATACGCTTGACAATAATACATTGACGGGGTCCGCCTTGACTTTGATAGCAACAAATCCTGAAATTTCTTCAACTGAAGCTTTCAATGGATTAACTACTAGTACTTCATCTTTGGTATCAACTTCTGTAAAAGTTGATGCTACAGACTTTGTGGCTTCAACTGCAAGGGCCTTAAAATCAGTGGCTACTACAACAAGCAGTAAAGCAAAAACAACATCCAAAAGTAAGAGCTCTACGTCTGAAGCAGAAAAATTAAAAACTACTCATAGTGGAACCGTGCCTGTAACAGAAGGCACAACATCGCCTGCAAACAGAACAGTCGTAACCAAGGCGACATTAACACCCACAAAGATAGCAAGCAGTGGTAAATCTAGCTCAGAGGAAACAGGTTTGTTGTTTATGTTTTTATTTATACAACCGAAAAAATCGGTTTTTGGGTCGATTGACCCAGAGTTACTAAAAAATCTTGAATTATATTGCTATTGTCCACGTGACTATCGCTGACCAATAAAGTTAATCCACGCAAATAGCGTTTGCACGATATCCGGCTAACGGTTATTTATAGCCACGCTAGTCTTGTCGCTGTGACATCAAAATGCAGAGGACTGGGCTTAGTGCTGGGATATTGGCAAACAGTGCAGACCTAGATCAGACGCCACAGAACGCGTCTGATCAGAGTCTGCACTGTATGCCTAAATAACAGGGCCCAGTTGTTCAAAGCTAACGATGTTGTTAGTTAACGATTCGTTAAAATTTACATCGGATGATACGCAAATATGCTGAAATTTTTTGCTGGAAACATGTGAGTAGCTTTTGCATAGCAAAAGCTACTCACATTTTTTCAGCAAAAAATATAAGGATATTGTATATTGCATCTGGTAAAACAGTTAATGAAATGACCCTTAACGAGCTTGTTAAGCTAACGACGCTTTGAATAACTGGGCCCAGGACATTAAGGGTTAAATGAAACAGTCTTAATTCCCTGTTTGGGGCCATTTTTCCAGCCTACACTAAGAGACAATTGACTCACCAATGCTCACCAGTGCTGTCAGTGCTTTGATTGTATTTGCTACTGTCTACTGTAAGGTGAATTGCTATATATCCAAAGGTCATCCTGATCTGAAATTATCTGGACGTACATCGACATCTTTAAGAATACCTTAAAGATGTCGATCATTTTGAAACGGGATTCATGTACAAGGCGTGCAAATTATTTTAAAGTTGAGTTCATATTTAGAAAAATGGTCCAGAAAGATAGAGGGACTAACCTAACGACTGCACACTTTCTATGAACAATAAATAATATAAAAGTGGATAAACTGACAGCCAGTGAAGTCGCCCAAATTAATAAGGGCATTTACTAGACATCAATATGCAGTGATTCTGTAATCAGACAGCGAATGCTCAGGTCAGGCTACATGTATGTGCAGGATGGTCTTGGCCTCCCATCTGTACATACCTCAATGACACCATTGCGCTCACGTTTATATGCTAAGCTACTACCTTACGGTTTTGGATTTTGTCATGCTGATCTAGACAAAATTCGTTACTCAATTATTTTTTTCAGGTTCCATCGACTCTATGTTTGGAATATACGGACTGCCACTGTTCATAGCTGCGTCCGCTCTCGCCTTGTGTCTCTTCTGTATAGTAATATATTTGTTGTTGGCACTGAAGCGCAAAAGGAGACAAAAGTTCATGAAGGGAGAAAAGAACATTCCAACACTTAAAATGCTTGAGGTTAGTATTTGTCATGACATTTTGATGATGATGACGATTACTACGATTACAATAACAACTACTACACCACCACCACCACCACCATCATCATCATCATCATCATTGTAATGATGATGGCAATGTTGTTGTTGTTGTTGATGTTGTTGTTGTTGATCATCATCATCATCATCATCATCATCATCACAAGAAGGTATGATGCAACACTGTACTACTACCGTTCCATGTGGACCGATTCAATCGCCGTAGGTTAATGTTTTATTATATAGATGTTCTTAACCAATGATCTCGCTTGTTTACACTTATGGTTCTTACAATCTGATACGAAAAAAAAAAAAAAAAAAAAAAAAAAAACTAGACAGTTTAGTCTCGATTTTTCCAGGTCCATATCACACTCTCTCAAACTTTGACGTCATAAGTCGAAGCGACATCCGTGTGCATCTTCAGCTGCTCCAAGCGGCCATTAATGTGACATTCAAAAATCGTAGCAGATGAGATAAATTCATTATTTTCTTTTTTTATTTTATTTTTCGGGAAACATAGGAAAATAAGGCTTGGCATTTCATGTGAATAATCTGCTATGCAGACAATTCACATAAAATATGAAGCCTTATTTCTCTGAAAAATAAAAATTAGATCTAGAATGTCGTCTCCTGCTGTTGTATCTAGTGCTTTATTATAGGGTTCAAACATGGTTTTTCATACATTAATATTCGCCAGGTCCCGAGGGAGGTGTTGAAAACCCGAGGCCGGAGGCCGCGGTTTTCAACACCTCCCTAGGGACCTAGCGAATGTTAATGCATTGAAAAACCATGTTCGATCGCTATTATTGCATAAAAACTGAAAACATTTGCAACATATCGCGTTATTTCTTGCATTATTTTGTTTCGCCTTTTCACCGATGTCTCACGAACGCAGTTTCCACGGACTATGCTCGTTCTAGAGCCAGGTAGTACATATCTCGTAACAGCAGATCTGTGGCCCCGGTATGATCATATTGAAAGTTGCGTAGCCGTGTATTAACAGCACGTGAATTGCCTTGTTAATACACGGCTTTTCGCCGGTTAATGCACGGCTGTTAATGACGTATTTCGTTGTATAACATTAACACATTAGTCCTACAAAAGGTGAGTGCGCCGCATATGTCACACATACGAATACGTAACAGATGTGTTACATTAGCGTACAATTATACGCATATATAATGCAGACGCATACGTAATTACATATGTATATGAATGTTACATGTCGAATTTTTAACAGATGTGCAAACAATACGAAATCTTCACATCCTATAAAATTGCAAAGATGAAAAATCGATAAAGTTGGACTGTATAGACCGGACTGGCGACTGATCAGGATCTACACTGTTTGCTAATCATTTCCCCCATATCACTCTTATTGATGTATAGGCTGATCACATGTTATCATAGCAATATGACGGCTAATCTGGGACTACACTGCTCTCTTGTTACTCATGCTATTTTTTTTGTTGTTGTTGTTGTTTTTTATGACACGGCTCGTATATGGGCGTATGCACGTTCACAGCAGATTCCCATGGTCAGAACAAAAGATTATGTCGGTTAAAGTATACCAATAACGACATTTACACCACACACGGACACTGAGCCTTTAATATTTCAGCTGCAATTCGTATAAGAGTCCTATTATATCCTTGCAAGAGGGTAAAAGAACATTACCACACTTCAAAAATGTCTTTTGCAACTAGAAGTTTCAGTTTTAGGCTATTAGCAACATAGACGTTTTCTACCTGGGAAAATATGCATATCAGGTGGTTGCAATATCTTTACATACATTCTTATGTAGATCTATACAATGCTTAATATACAGATAACAAACACGAACAATTAGAAGATTTTATGATTATACACGTAACATATTCCATTGAACATAAAAGTTTGTTCTACATATATAGATGCCAATAATCGTTCCCGAAATAGTGACCTCTACTTCATGTAATGAACAGGTGTTACATATGTGTATAATTCTTACATATCATACAAACGCTTCACACCAACTTATCCACGTGTTACATATGCGTACGCAAACGTAATGCATTAACGTTGTCATATGTTACATATGCGTACAGATGTACGCATACGTAACAATGTGTTACGTATGCGTACAACTACGCATATGTAACACATTTGTTACGTATTTGTATGTATGACATATGCGCACTCACATACCTCTATGTTATGTCGAGTGGCTATTCGAGGTTTTCTGATCTCGACGTAAGCGTCTCGTGTCATCACGAAAACATGCCTATATAATTTTGACCTCCTTAAACCCTACTTTTATATAGTAGAACTGGGGTTTACAGGGGTATACATTATTTTTCTTATTTCTGCTCAAAAACGTAGATTGTGGGTACTCGTTAGAACCGCCTCGTCGAGGTGGTTCTAACGAGTTCCCACAATCTATGTTTTGAGCAGAGATATGAAAATATCAGAATATTTATCTGAAAATTTTTATCTTTTGGTGGTGAATAGTATATTTGAATAGGCGTGTTTTCGGAATGTGATCCTGTGATCTTTGAAAATCCATTAGACGTGATACAGAGTCAGATCACTTTAGTGTAATGATAATGTAAGTAGCAACGTCAGACTAATTACCTTAATTTGCACATGTGCGCTCAGCGAAATTTCAGATCAGACTGCGCATTCAGAATTCTCATTGGGTGCAATTGGAAAGCGAACGATGCAAACTTTCTTCATGTGGACAATGAAGACTCTTATAAGACTGCACGGATGGGCAGGCTGATTTGAGTCTTCGTCGAGCGTATACATCAGAAGGTACGTTTCTCAAGTTGTGGCTCATACGTCTTGTTTCAGGTGCGTAGCTCTTCTGTAGGAGAAGTTAAAACGGGAAAGACAGCTGATCAAAATGATGATTTACCAACATATTCTCTGGACTATGAAAAGCATGTACAGGAGAAAATAGAAGAGCATAGAAAATTAGTCAGAAACAGAAGGTGAGAGATTAAAATGGTCAACCAAAAATCAAAATACATGTAGAAGAAACTTGAATATGTTTAAACTAGACTATCACTAAAGTGATTAATGCCCGCACCCCAAGCACCACTTCCTCTTATACGCTTTGAGGAGAAAGAGAAAATGATTGGTAATGAAGAAATAAAGCAAGCACGATCACTGTTTGTTACATAATACAAGGGGACCCTTGAGACAATGGGACACACATAAAACAATAACTTTCTGACGTGTCTTTGCTTTTTGGGCCAGACTAGCTGGTGTCGGTTAATTAGGCCTCATCAGTATCCTCATATGTTTATACCCCGCCACAAGTTAGTGGCGGGGCATTACGATATCACGTTGGCTGTCCGTGTGTCCGTCCGTCTGGACGGCCGTCCGTCTGTCGTACATCCGTCCATCCGTCCGAATTTTCATTTCCGGATGATAACTTGAGTAAATATCAAAGGATTTTCACCAACCTTGATATCAACATTGATATTGTGGAGATCTGATTTGGAATTGCTAATGGGCAAATTTCGTTTTTAACAAAGTTACCTGCCCGAAAAACGTCAATATTTTCGTTTCCAGATAAAAAAAAAACAAAACTTGAGTAAATATCAATGGATTTTTACCAAACATGGTTTGTGCATTGATATTGTATTGATTTGGTTTGGGATTGCTAATGGGCAAATTTCGTCACTTTTTAACAAATTTATCTGCCCGCGACACGTCTGGGTTTTCGTTTCCGGCCGATAACTTCTGTAAATATCAATGGATTTTCAAGAAAAAACTTGCTAATTTGTTTTTGTTTTTTGTCTTGTTTTTTTGTTGTTTCTTTTTTTTTTTTAACTCCCGGAATGGGATCACAGTCTGATAGTCTCTGAAAAGTAATAACAAAAATGGAATGCCGTCTGCTACAATTTTGCTTAGCGCTTTTAGAGAACTGTAGATTTTGATTGATAAGAGGAAAACGGGTAAACTAAAGGGGCATATCTACATGACACTTTTGATGATTTGCCTAACCTTTGATAACTTGATAATGATGCTGTATTCGAAGCCAGGTAAATTTCAACCATGTTAGAGAGAGAGAGAGAGAGAGAGAGAGAGAGAGAGAGAGAGAGAGAGAGAGAGAGAGAGACATGATAGCGTATCTTGTGATATTTATCTATTCCAACAAAATATTTCAGCCCCCTTTGACTAACCCTTAAACTGCCAATCACAACAATTTTCGTCTGCTTTGTCATCTGCTTGTGATTTTAAAAGTCATTTTTTGCAAACAGTGTGGACCCAGATCAGACTGCTCCTCTATGAGCAGTCTGATCTGGATCCAGACTGTTTGCCGGTATGCAAAAATAGGTTTGAAAAGTTTGCAAGAATATTCAGCAGACGACATAAACAGACGACATTTTCAGATGCAGGTTTTCTTGGCGTTTTAAGGGTTAATCTCTTCATATTACATGTATTTTCCCCTTTCAGCTTAAATTCTGCACCAGCTACCCATGAAGTTGGAGTAAGTAGTTTTAAAATTGCAAGAAGTCCTAGCGCTGCCTCTGCCGCGGGAGGGCCACAACGCAATCCAAGACCCGGTTCACAGTCGGGACCCAACTCACCACTCACCCCAACCAGCCCTGAGGGTAAACCACTGCTGAGCAAGGACGACGACGAACCTGTTGTATTTAATTTTGGTAATATTTCTTGTCAGTGATTAACTCGTACACTGTTAAATACTTTTGTCTGTTTGTTACAAGATGACTGGTGTTGATTTTATTCTGTAAGATGTGCATGTGATTTAGATATAATTCTAGTATTAAATTTTATCACTTTTCCACGTTTTAAACTTAGTCTTTTTTCAGGCTCAGATACTATTAAAGTGTATAGGTAGTGGATACCTTGTGTCCAAGACGCCTTCTATAGTTTTATGCCGATCGTTTTGAAACTGTACTGGTGTTTTTGTCATGGTCTGAAGATATGCATATGATTTGGATATAATCCTCAGATTGATTTTTACGTTTCCCGCGTTTTGAATTTAATCATTTTTTTTTTTCTCACTTTTCCGCATTTTAACTTAGTCATTTTTCGACTGCAATATACTATCAAACCGTATACAGTAAAACCTCTATAGCTCGAACATCTTTGGGACCATGGAAATTTATTCGAGATATGGGTAGTTGGAGCCCCTGAGGATTAATCATGTCGCCAGGTAAGGAAGCAAATGGGGAAAATTTTAGGGATTTCTTTGTGATCGTCTATATATTGATTGTATGTTGAGTGTATTCATTAGAATCGCCTCGATGAGGCGATTCTAATGAGTACACACAACATACAATTTCATGATAAAATAAGAATATATCCTTAAATATTTGTTTTCTTGAGTTATCGGAAGAATTTCATAGGGACTAAAAAACGAAAGGTGTTCGAGTCACCGAGGTTTTACTGTACATAGTAGGTACCTTTGGAGGATTTTTAAAAGTCGGGGACATCAGTTCTCCGACTTTGCTTGTTGCTGTTATTGTTGGAAACAAAGGGCAGCTCAATGTATATTACGCTACCTCCGTCGAAGACTGTCACAGTTGAGAAGAATGCTTGCAAACGTCCGCGAATGTGTTATTCCAAAGATCCCGCCTTGCAGAATTTACTGAAGACAAAGGCTGCTGTACTCGCTGCATGCCTCTGATGCTTTGTAGCGTTAACAATATATATATATATATATATATATATATATATATATATATATATATATATATATATATATATATATATATATATGATGCGCAACTCGTTGGAAAAGGTTCTTATATCATATGCTAACAGCGAAGGTCCAAATGAGCGTGCGCATCCGTGCAGTCTGATCTGGACATTCTCTGATCGTCGACATACTACAATATCAATTGATTTTGTAAGCGGGCAACGAAGGCCCAGATCAGCCAGTGTGAATGCGCAGGCTGATCAGGGCCTGCGTTGCCCGCAAATTCCACAAGGGAACTTTTCGTTCGTTGTCAGATGACCGCATAGCTTGACAAGTCTTTTATATTAGTGAAATGCGTAGATGTTGATAAAAGTGTTTAAATATACTGGGCTGCTATGGACATTCATATATGTCATAAGCTACTCTCTCTCTCTCTCTCTCTCTCTCTCTCTCTCTCTCTCTGTGTGTGTGTGAGTGCGCGCGCGCGCGTGTATTTAACCTTTGTTGTTTTGACATTTCACTTCCTGTTTCATGGCGTTGCTCGTGCTCATTTCTACGTTTTGTTCTGCATAGATGACATCTTCTGTTATATTTAGTCTTGTTTGTCTTTTTTTCTTACAGCTAGAAAACCGGGAGAAGCCACTGCGGCCCGACGAGGGAGCGCTCTAGATGTCACGGCCAGCCAACGGCTATATGTATAAGAATTGTCACGAAGGTGACAAAAAGGAGAATAACACAAACTGTTAGCATTGTTAACACTTAGTATGCTAGGAAAAATTCAGCAGACGATATTTTGAAATACTTTTCTTATCTTTCCCAGAAAACAGTCTTTGAAATTGAATGCGAATCGTCTTCTTTGTATGTTTTCTGGTGAAAAGAAGAAAAATATCATCAGTTAGTCGCCTGCAGAATTTCACCATAAAATGATAAGGGTTAAATATCTAGTGTTTGATTTGATTTTGTTTTATTGTCTGAATTCTGTGTGTGTGTGTGTGTGTGTGTGTGTGTGTGTGTGTGTGTGTGTGTGTGTCAGAGTTGGATCATATCATAAATAAGCTATATGCCTTGCATCGGTTTCACCACAAGCACGAACTACGCCATTTGGAACTTGTTTCAACAAGAAGAATCCTATGTGATCAAGTCCAGTATTGTAAACAGTCTAACACGAGAGAGGGTGCGTGGAGTGGGTATTTCATTTCATTTCCTATTATGCTTTTACTACCATATACTCCGAGGCAGTCACATTTGGCTATAATCTCAAAGGACCGTTCAGTGAATGAGGAAAGCGCGGGCAGTTCCCAGTGTATAGAGAAATGTCCTCTGTGAAACCACCGCAACTGGGTGGGAACTGTTAACCATTCACACATGATCATGTTCTTATGCCCCGTGCTGGATTCAAACCTACGTGGCAGAGGTGTGCAGCTAGTCTTTAAACTCTCTACCGAATGAACTGTCCCGGCGATTTACAATATACTAAAAGACAAAGGGAAACTAGAATGTGCAGTCGATGTCGCGCCATCGCAAATCTCCACGCTCGTTGCTAATGTTGCTAATAGTATGACTGACGGACTGGCGGACGAATGGACGGACTTGCTCTCGCATACCCTTACCATCAGGGGAGGTCATGTAGCAAGTTGGGTTGAATTCCGCCCAGTGGTTTGGAAGGAGATATCGTTACGGACAGATGGACGGACGACGGAAGCACGGACGACGACGGACGCACGAAAAATTATAATGCTCTCACACACCCTTACAATGAGCCGAGGTGATGAAACAAGTTTGGTTGAATTCCACCCAGCGGTTTAAGAGATAGCGTGATGGACAGATGGACGGAGGACGGGTGCACGGACGGACGCACAGCAAAATAATATTGCTTTCGCACACCCTTACCATAAGGAGAAGTGATATAGCAAGTTTTGCTGAATTCCGCCAGCGGTTCACGAGGAAATAGCGTGACGGACAGATGGACAGACGACGGACGCACGGAAAAATAATGTTGCTCTCGCATACCCTTACCATGAGGGGTGATGTGTGTGTGGGGGGAGTGATGTAGCAAGTTTGGTTGAATTCCGCCCATTGATTTAGGAGGAGATAGCGTGACGGACAGATGGACGGACGACGGACGGACGGACGGACGCATTGAAAAAAATGTTGCTCTCGCACACCCTTAATATGAGAGGAAGTGGTATAGCAAGTTTGGCTGAATTCCGTCCAGTGGTTTAGGAGGAGATAGCGTGACAGACAGATGGACGGTCGACGGACGCATGGAAATATAATGTTGCTCTCGCACACCCTTACCATGAGGGGAAATGATGAAGCAAGTTTGGTTGAATTCCACCCAATGGTTTAGGAGGAGACAGCGTGACGGATAGATGGACGGACGAGGGACGCACGGAAAAAAAAGTTGCTCGCACACCCTTACCATGAGGGGAAGTGATGTAGCAAGTTTTTGGAGCGCTGTGGTGCAGTGGTAAAGCGTCGGACTCGAGATCGATAGGTACCGGGTTCGATCCCCACTAACAGCAAGTGTTGTTTCCTTGAGCAAGGGACTTTATCCACATTGCTTAGTACTGGTTTCTATCCAGGAAAAAAGAGGGCCACATGGAAGATTAGTACTAGATTACTAAATGTGTTACCCTCTATAAATAAGGTCGATTATTATTATTATTATTATTTTAAGTTTGGTAGTATTCCGCCCGGTGGTTTAGGAGAAGATAGCGTGACGGATGGACGTACGGACGGAGGGAGGAGTTCACAATATCCCTATCGCTTTAAAAAAAAAGCGTGGGGATAACAATATTCTTGTTCAAAGCATCCTGAAGCATACAATTCTATATGGAGATAGTTTAATCATGCACAATTTAAAACTAAAATTTATATTCGGTCAGTGATATGGTTCTATAATTAAATCACAATTCTAACTACTATGTCACATTAACATACATTTGATCCACGCATGGGGAAAGTTTGACTTATGGGCATATGCGGACAACAATGGCCTAGATCAGTCTGCACTGATGCACACATCACGTTTATACAGTAAAACTGGGGTTTACAGGGGCATATATTAATTTTCTTATTAAAAAACATAGATTGTGGGAACTCGACAGAACCGCCTCGTCGAGGCGGTTCTAACGGGTACCCACAATCTATGTTTTGAGCAGAAATATGAAAACTACCAGAATGTTTCTTCTGAAAAAATTTTCATTTTTTTTATGGTAAAATTCTCAATATATTTGAATAGGCGTGTGTTCTTAATGGACTGATCTTGGCCTTTGTTGTCCGCTTACAGAATTTTTGGGGACACTCTATCAGCGTGTACCAAAATGCATGATCAGACTACATGTCTTCACTGACTGTTCTGGGTCTTTACTATTCGCATAACCTTAAGATGCTTTTCGCAGGGCATGATTTACCATATTCGACCTAATTACCGCACATGCTCCTATATGTGCACAGTCAAGCAATTTAGTAGTCTTTAGATTACACCCAGTGTATTTTTATCTACTTTTTTTTTAATAAAAAAATTGTTGTTGGTACTCATTTGAATTGCCTCGACAAGTCGAGGCAATTCAAATGAGTACCAACAACATATGCTCTTTTAAAGAAAGTCGGAAAAACTATTGCGCACGTATCGTGAAATACGCCCCTCATGAAGTTCTCTGCTGATCTTTCTTTAAAGTGTACCCGTATTAGGAGGATATTTTACTGCGCTTTTCTAGTGATTTTTGAAAAGAAATCGTGCACAGTGCGGTAATTAGGGCTAATACGGTATGTACAATATGGCTGGCGACGAAAATGGAAATTTTAAGGGGCTTGATACAAGGGTGGCATTTTTGTGACTTCCTGTTTGCTTACTTGCACTCCATCCCCTTCTGAAAATGTGTCTTCTCTGAAAGGAAAGCATTTGCTCCCAAAGTGGATTCCAATTCAGAAGGGAGTTATTTGAGTTTATCCTACACCCCACCCCACCCTCCTCACACACACACATACACACACACACGCGGGCGCGCGCGCGCCACTCCCAGCCCCGAAATTGTATTCAGTCTCCATTAACAGTTTGGAAGGACTATTTCAGCCTGTTCGGATGGAGTACGAATAAACTGATATCTACTAGTATTTGTACGTGCATGTAACATACTGCGGTTTTAGTATAAATTGTTTTCCTTACCTGTGCACTGCAAAATAATATACAGTTCTGTTTTACTTTGTGTTGTTAATATTAACTTTTATATCGAAATAAAAATGCACCCTCTGGTACCTTGTGTTGTCATCATTCTTTGTTACTTTCATAACTGTATTTCGAAAGACAAAATGTGTTCTTCCTTTTTAGCTCACCTGAGCACGAAGTGCTCATGGTGAGCCATTGTGGTCAGTCAATGTCCGCCGTGCGTCGTGCGTCGTCCGTCGGACGGCGTCAACAATTGCTTTTAAAGCCTACTCCTCCTAAGCCCCTGGGCCAATTGACTCGATACTTGTTAGGAAGCATCAGGGTGACCTGTAGATCAAAAATAGCTAAAATCCTGCCGATCGGAAATCCAAGATGGCCGCCATGGCCGCCATCTTGAAAATCTATTTTTCGCTTCTTCTCCTGAACCGAAAGGCCAATTGACTCCAAACTTGCTAGGAAGCATCGGGGTGACTTGTAGATCAAAAATAGCTAAAATCGTGCCGATCGAAAATCCAAGATGGCCGCCATGGCCGCCATCTTGAAAATCTATTTTTCGCTTCTTCTCCTGAACCGAAAGGCCAATTGACTCCAAACTTGCTAGGAAGCATCGGGGTGACTTGTAGATAAAAAATAGCTATAATCGTGCCGATCGGAAATCCAAGATGGCCGCGATGGCCGCCATTTTGAAAATCTATTTTTCGCTTCTTCTCCTGAACCGAAAGGCCAATTGACTCCAAACTTGCTAGGAAGCATCGGGGTAACTTGTAGATCAAAAATAGCTAAAATCGTGCTGATCGGAAATCCAAGATGGCCGCCATGGCCGCCATCTTGAAAATCTATTTTTCGCTTCTTCTCCTGAACCGAAAGGCCAATTGCCTCCAAACTTGCTAGGAAGCATCGGGCAGACTTGTAGATCAAAAATAGCGAAAATCGTGCCGATTGGAAATCCAAGATGGCCGCCATGGCAGCCATCTTGAGAATATATTTTTTGCTTCTTTTCCTGAACCGTAAGGCTAATTGACTCCAAACTTGCTAGGAAGCATTTGGGTGACTTGTAGATCAAAAATAGCTAAAATCATGCCTATCGGAAATCCAAGATGGCCGCCATGGCAGCCATATTGAAAATCTATTTTTCGCTTCTTCTCCTGAACCCAATTGACTCCAAACATGGTAGGAAGCATTGGGGTGACTTGTAGATCAAAAATAGCTAAAATTGTTCCGATCGGAAATCCAAGATGGCTGCCATGGCAGCCATCTTGTAAATCTATTTTTTTGCTTCTTCTTCTGAACCGAAAGGCCAATTGACTCCAAACTTGCTAGGAAGCATAGGTGTGACATGTATCACATCAAAAATAGCTAAAATTGTGCTGATCATAAATCCAAGATGGCCGCCATGGCGGCCATTCTGAAAATCTATTTTTCGCTTCTTCTCCTAACCCCAAATGCCAATTGACTCGAAACTTAGTAGGAAGCATCGGGTGACCTGTAGATCAAAAGTAGCTAAAATCGTTCTAATCGGAAATCCAAGATGGCCGCCAAGGTCGCCATCTTGAAAATCTATTTTTCTCTTCTTCTCCTGAGCCGAAAGGCCTATTGACTCCAAACTTTGTAGGACGCATCAGGGTAACGTGTAGATCAAAAGTAGCTAAAATCATGCTGATTGGAAATCCAAGATGGCCGCCATGGTGGCCATCTTGAAAATCTTTTTTTCGCTTCTTCTCCTAAAGCCAAATGCCAGTTGACTTGAAACTTGGTAGGAAGCATCGGGGTGACTTATAGATTGAAATTGGCTAAAATAGTTCCGATTGGAAATCCAAGATGGCCACCATGGCAGCAATCTTGAAAATCTGTTTTTCACTTCTTCTCCTGAACCAAAAGGCTTATTGACTTTAAACTAGGTAGGAAGCATCAGGGTGACCTGTAGATCAAAAATAGCTAAAATCATCCCTATCAGAAATCCAAGATGGCCGCCATGACAGCCATCCTGAAAATCTATTTTTCGCTTCTTCTCCTGAACTGAAAGGTCATTTGAATCGAAACTTGGTAGGAAGCATTTGGGTGACTTGTAGATCTAAAATAGCTTAAATTGTTTGATCGGAAATCCAAGATAGCCAAGTTCATTGAAAGTATCGAGGTGACTTGTAGATCAACAGTAGCTAAAATCATTCTGATTGGAAATCTAAGATGGCTGCCATCTTGTTTATGTTTATTATATTTCCCTGCTACTGTGCTGTTTACATGTATAAAATCATAATTCTTCAGAAAGCAATTAGCCAATTGCCTCTAAATTTCACATTGATCCTACTGTTGATATCTGATTGAGAGTCTGTTCAAATGATCATGCTCCATTGACTGTCATGCCATATATAATATTCTTCTTCAAAATTAAGAACTGCTTGAAGGTTGATCTTTTCATTAGCTGCGATGACAGGACTGGAAAAATGTTGCATAACATCTGCATATCTGCAGTGGCTATGTCACTCAGGTGAGTGACCCGTGGCCCGTGGGCCTCTTGTAAATATGTTTAACGGTTTAACTAACACACCAGAGTGACAGATCAAGCTATAGATATTGATGTTGGAAAACAGAGATATGATAAAAAGAAAGAAAGCCTTTTACAGGTGTTAATTCTTAAATGGTAAAAAGTAAACTTTCAAAACAAAAGCATGTATACCAAGCTAGCTGATTGTAAAAACAGAAACCCTAGCCCTCCGTAATATTAAGAAAGCTGATTCAAATGTTAACATTATCGCATCCGGAAAATCAGATAAGGTTACTTCCGTGGTATTCAGGGGCGGATCAAGAGGAGGGAGGGTGGGGGTGTCGGTCAAACCCCCGTTTGACTCAAAATTTCATTTTCAGAAATTTTGACTATTATAATTTTTTCTACCGTATCTACCCTAATAAATAGTCGCTCATCTTACTGTTCACCTTATAATTCTAAAATTTCAATAAGATCATTTTACGAGCAAAGAATGTTTCTAAAATTGCTGGATTCGTGGCAAACAGTATAGACCCCTGATCAGACGCCGCGTTCTGTGGAGTCTGATCTGGGTCTATATTGTTGCTCAAACCTTTCTGTTCTAATACTTAGGGTAATTGGATCAATTCAAACACGCTCGGAAATTTTGAACCCCCTCTCAAATAAACCTGGATCCGCCCCTGATATTTATGGTGAATTTCTTCCATGTCATTACATTTATAAATAAATAAATAACTGTCATGCATTGTTAATCAGTTGCATATATAAATGCATGGAGACTAAATACACATACATGTCTACTGAATAAAAAACCGTCCTGAAAAGACTTGTATTTATGCTGAAGATTTTGTTGATACCTTTACCTACCCATCTTCTATCGGTGAAGCAGTCATCAACGGTCTGCCACGGGTGGAGGGAAGTGTGTTGTTTTGATGAATTTTTTCTGGAAAGGCAATTTAAGGGAAACAGATATACTTTCAGGAAAGGCAATTCTGTCAAAATTGTGTTACCTCCCTTCTGAAAATGGATCTACTCTAAAACGAAATAATTTGCTCCTCTTGTCATCATTTTTTTTTTTTTTTTTTTTTTCTTTTTGAGTAGATTTCTTTTCAGAAGGGACCTGTTATGCAGGAAAGCAAACGGGAACCCCGTTAGCGTTCTGCTTAAATCTATACCAGACCGTTATCGGCCCGACAGGAGACCTGTCGGGCCGATAACGGTCCGATATAGGTTTAAGCAGACTACTTGCTGGGAAGTCACAAAAGTTATCTCCCTTATAAAATTATAAAAGTTGATGGAAAAAGCTGTCAAGTTTATGTATATAGTCCCTTTACATGTCTCACAGTCGACAACACTTTAGGATTAGATGTAGATATTTACACTGAGGTATATGCAAAACAGGAGGCCAACCAGCGGGGTAGAGGCTTTCGGTGCAGTTTCACTCCATGAGGAGAATAAACAAGCAAAATATGTCAGGAGTTCCATGACATACCGAGCAAAAAAACATCATGTAGGAGTCTGCATTTACATATCTATATTTTCCCACTCGACTAAAGTTGGAAACCCTCTTGGCTGAATCTGTGCTGGATTGATGTTTGGAGCGTGCATCCCGTTTGTGACATCTACAGCTTCAATATGAGTATAAAAGACCGGTGTGTTACACTGGCCAGCGCATTTAAAGCCATGAGCTGCAACTAGAATTTCAGTGAAAAGCTAGAAATTTCAAATAGGTGCTAACTTCACTGGTCAGGAGAGCACGCTTTAAAGGGTTTTACGCATAAAATCTTTGGACAACAACCGGGTATCAGGAATTTTCACTGGTCAGGAGAGCACGCTTTAAAGGGTTCTACGCATAAAATCTTCTTTGGACAACAAGCGGGTATCAGGGATTTGGTATGGCGAAGTACTGTACCAAAATACCTCATACTCTGTTGTTGCCAAAGAAGATTTTACACGTGGAGCTGGAGAATGGAAGCGTTCCCATGGTGGACAGAATGACCGCAATATAGATACTCTGACACATTCTCTGAAGGACTTTATTATTCCGCCCGATTCTTTACCATAATTGTCCTAAAACTTGAACAATTTATACGACTACCTACTGATATGAGAAAAAAAACTGCCAGCTGAGCGGCAAACAGTGTAGACCTAGTCAGATGCCACTGAGCGGCAAACAGTGTAGACCTGGATCAGATGCCACTGAGCGGCAAACGGTGTAGACCTTGATCAGATGCCACTGAGCGGCAAACAGTGTAGACCTGGATCAGATGCCCCATTCCAGTGGCGTAGCCAGAACGGAATAATTTTTACGCACACCCAGGAAAAAAACTTATCCCTAGTATGGCTTCCCAAATAGAGGCTACTCTTGAAGGAAAGAGTTTGCTCCCTCTGGGAGCAAATTCTTTTTATTAAGAGTAGCCCTATTTCGGAAGCGATCAATGATTTCCTTTAAGAGCAGCCCGTATGGTAAAGAAGCGAAATAGTTTCAGTAAGTTGATGTCTCATTATTGAAAAGCATATCATTTTTCTTACGCATGTTAGGCACATGCGTGATGTGCGCAATCAGCGCTCCGCCTGTGCATTCCATGACATCTGATTTGGGTCTATACTGCTTGGTGCAGTCAGGCATGTCTGTCTGAATACTTAGGGTAAGTAAGGTAGTGTGTTCAGTCCTGACCAGGCCCCGAGATTATAAAACTTTTTTCATGCTCATCTCAGCTGAGCATGAAATTTGTCCTGCTAATAGATCTCGAATTATTAACAATTGCAAATTCTTTCTTGCGAAATATAGCTGAGCATGAAACTTTTCCTGCTAATAAATAAGAAAATGCCAACTAGTGTTGGTATTTTCATATTTATAAGCAGAGAAAAGTTCAGCTGAGTTGAGCATGAAAAAAACAATATAACCTCGGGGCCCAGGTCTTGAAAACGTTCATACATTTTTTTTATATTGCAAGCTCTGTTTTACATCACATGTATAATGCCAATGTTTGTCTATCTCTGAGCCCTGTTATATAGGACCAACGCCATGCGGAAATCTATATTCCCAGCTAGCATTCTACTTTGATATATATATCAGACCTTTATCAACCTGACAAAATTTATATCGGTCCACAATAACTGTCCGATACAGATTTAAGTAGACTTACAGTCAGTGTGTCATGGAATCCACACATGGACCAAACCATCAAGAAAGCAAACAGCACTTTAGGATTCCTGTGCCGCAACATAAGAGTCGGTAATGAGGAGACAAATTCCACTACATACTTCTCCATGGTCCTGCCAATCCTCGAGTGCTGCTCAACTGTCTTGCGCCCCTACACCAAAGAATACATCCAGAAAAATGAGATGGAGCAGCCAGATATGTCACAAACCGATACAGAAGCACAAGTAGTGTGATCTCAACGCTTGACCATCTACAGACCTACACTATCTATCTATCCCTAGTGTAATAGTGAAACATGATAACAGATGAAAGTGTAAATGGAGAAGTGATAAAGTTAAGTTCAGGATAAAAACAGTGTTTAAATTAAGGGGACCGATGAGCGATCTTACAGACTCCTTCCTACAGACTCCCTCCCGGAAGGAGTCAAAATCTTCCAATAAGACAGCCTCAGAAGGAAGCCTGTTCCAAAGAAGTATTGAAGCAGGATAGAATGATTAATGGTAGTATGTGGTACTAATATTATCTGCCTAAAGGTAATAGGGTGCATATGACGAGTGCATCTTAAGGGTGGCTAAATGTAGAAGTTTAATATTGTGACATAGCCATGTACAATCTTGAAGAACGTGATCAGATGAACATCAATTCGTCGGTTCTCAAGAGATCTCCAACCAAGCCTATTTAGCATGTGCAAGACACTTTCATACGGGGAGTAGTTGCTGTTCATCCATCTGAGGGAGTAATTGCTGTTCATCCATCTAGCAGCCCTCCTTTGGGTCATTTCAATGTAATTTATGTTTAGGTTTGTATGAGGTGCCCAAACTGATGAAGCGTACTCAACTTGTGCAGTACAGATCATGGTTTTATAGGCCAAATGTTTTATTGTTTCATTCAACTCCTTCGAGATAGTTACCGCAATGTCGTTTGGCATCGTCTACGGCTTCCACTACTTGACCATGGGGAAATACTAGGTCTGAAGTAGTTGCGTGAATGCCAGGTGCTCCCTATCATTTTGCGATATGGAGCACCTGGCATTCACGTTTTCCTGGGTTAAACTTCATGTCCAAGGTTTGTTCCCATTCTTGCAGGGTATCAATGTCTGCTTGGAGGGTGTTCATATTATGTGAGGAAGTGACAGCTTAGACGTCACTGCAACTTTGTGATTTTAAGCTATAAATACGATATTTTGATCAGTTTGCTGACGTCACTTGCCGGTGACGCTTACCTACATTGTATAAGTAGATCTATAATTAAGTCAATGGAGTCATTTCAGCATGTACAGATTCCAGTATGCTCTGAGCAATTATTGTCAAATTCGTCAAACGAATTGAATTTTTAATCTTAAACATATTTCAAATTAGTTGCAGTAATGTTATTTAATTAACGATAATTTTAGTCCTTTTCATGCATAGGGCCGCACCTTTTCGCTCTTTAGGGTAACCCATCCGGATGTTATGTTAGGAAAATTGCAATCAGTAAACACCGGATGAGGAAGTAGCAGGCGCACCGGTTTTAAGCAGCCACCCAATTTTTGATAAATAATGACAATTTACAACTTCTACATATTTGACAGAAACGGAGTATGCCTTTATTATGCAGATTGGAATAGAAAGAAACAATCTGGCATGCCAAAGGATGAGGTATTATAGCAAGGAATCCAGTGCCATAAAAAAATTTTAAAATTTGTCTTATTTTCGGATGAATGCATATTTCGGACATGCACTGGCTGGTGAATATCCCGGATTGTGTTCAGCAAAATAATGCCTTCTCAGACATTTGCGAATGTTTGCAAAACTGCGGCTCAGTTTTCAGCTGATGGTAGCAAGCATGCAAACCGAGAGGCAGCCGAAAAGCCGGCCTATGCAAATAAAGGATAGGAATTTTCATGCGGTCCAGTCACTGGCTGCTAATCAACAATATTTGAAGGTATAGTATCAGAATCTTCTATAGAAGATTCTGATACTATACCTTCAAATTCTGTTGATCAGCAGCCAGTGGGTCCAGTACCTGGTGAATTAATGTCATTGGGCGTATCAAGGGTAAAAAATTATGATACAGACCACTAGCTGAGAGGCTAAGGATCTGGTAGGGACCACAAGGATTAGTGGTCTGGTACTGTATCAGCTTGAAATGTATTTTGATGCACCTGATCAGAATCAGAATCAGGGCCAACGATTGCAAAGACAAGTCTCTAGATCTCACAAGTGATACGAGTCTAGTGACAGAGTCCTCAGAACTTTCAGCAGCGGATATTATATATGCAGGAAGTGCAGTCCAATCCCTAATAGTGTCTGGAATGTCAGTTCTAGCATATGGCACAAAATGCCATTGGATGCTGATTCCTACCACCCCAATTAAGGGTAACAATTTTCACCCCAAGATGTTTCCCGCTTTGTCATTTCGCCCCTGGTCATTTCGCCTCTATTTTTCTCTCTTAGTCGTTTTTACCCCCTAATAACATTTCCCCCGTAGTCATTTCACCCGCAAACCATATCCCACTAGTCGTTTTGTCCACAACCCTGTTAAGCCATGTGTCTTGTGCATGTGTATGAATATAATATCATAAAACTGGTTATGAACATTTGTATGAAGGAAGACAACAGTTTAAGTAAAAACACAAACATCATTTTCAAGAACAACAGTTGTCAGCTACTGGTGAACCACAGAGCACTTAGAATATTTAATGCAGTTTAAATGTCTACATAAAATACATATGCAAAGGAGTGTGTCAGAGAGAGAGAGATCTTTCGCCAGTCTTCAACTAATCAACAAAAAATAACAAAAAAGGAAGAACCATGAATATTAAAATACAATATGATCACATAATGATATTTTTTTTAAATTATCATAATATGCGGGTGAAGGAAAGAAAGAAAAAAATATTTGTTTTGTGAATCAATGTCGGCTTTCATTGTAATTTTTTATCAAATTTATTAAAGCTTTAACTGCTGTGATCCATACAGTAAATCATCTTGTTTATGTGCTTAATGGTGAGGTGTGGAAACATGCCTTTAGCAAACGGATTTAATTATCTCATTAGTACATTTACCTGTTTTAAATAGTGTATTAAATTGGTCGGTTGATCCTTTGACATTGTCGGTGAACAGTGGTAAAGGGTAAAATGGAATCCCAAATTGTCATAATTGGCATATCTTTTGTATCAAGAAAATCTTTCATATGCAGATGAGAGGGCTATTTAATATCTTATTACCATGTTTTATAGACATTTCTGTGTTTAATGGAAACAGTGTAGACCATGATCAGAATGCCACATTCTGTGGTATCTAATTTGGGTCTATGCTGTTGCCAATGCCTCTTTTACGGGATGCCATGATAAGCACTCTTGAGTAAATGGGTTAATGTTCCTTAAAAATGTGCCTCATCTCCCTAAATATACTACCTTTTAAACAGGGTTCTCACTAGGATTTTTAAAGTAATTAAAGTAAGTCCAAGGCTCCCCTTTTATAAAAAGTAGGAGTCCCACTCCCCAAAAGAAGGAGTCTCTTCACTTTTCCATGACTCTCCTTTAACAGTGAGCATGACACCTGCCTGTGCATTTTCGATGAATCTGTCCGTCGGTAGAGGCAAAAGAATGTGCACAATACTTGTTAATGGCTTAGAGCACTAACATAAGCTTGCCCATTAAAAGTGTAGTTAGGTAAACTGACCATGCTCAAAATGACCCATTTGGGTTGACTGAGCCATGAAACCTCAACACAAACAAACAAAAAGAGGAGGAGGGGCGCATAACAGCATCAGCCGCATGCTTTAATTGCCCGACCATTTAATGATCTCTGAAGTGTGAACACCTTTAAGGCTTAGCTAGTAAATAACAGTACTGTCCCCAGTCTGAAAAACGCATGGCGGATTATGTACTGTTCTTTTTAAGATGCTTCTGACCATCAAAATTACACTTGATGGGACTTCAGTCAAATAATCTGATCGTTATTAGCAGTAATCCCACAGGAAAAACAAAATGCATCCGGTGGGCTTGGCTTTTGGAATTTTCAGAAGTCCGGACCCTGATTTATGCATCCCGAGACACAGGATTCTGCATCCAAGAGAACCCTATTTAAAGATGATTAAATAAAAATTAGGGGAAGTTATACTACCTAAATACATGTAGCTAGAAAATTTTATCAAGTTAATGTATATGGTGTGAAACAAAAACAACTGGGGGCGGCGTGCTGGGAAACTACTAGGTCACTAAGGTGCAAACTTCTTGGGTGTGAAACGTCTAGGGTAGGAAGTGTTTTGGGGGGCGAAACGACAGGGACCCTTATTAAGGGGTTGAAGGTCATCACAAGGTATACTAGCTCTTTGGTCTGGGTACCGCCAAAAATAAAATACCATGGTAACCACAGTATTTAGCAGAGTACAGTGATACGTACAGTAGTATACTGCATTAGTATTAAATTTTGCAGAGGTCATTGTGAAATTGCCAGCGGTAGTGGCCATTTGGTTGATATGCCAATATAACTGAAGTGCAGCATCTGAAGCTGTTTCAACTTCAACTGTCTCAATATTGTGGAGATTTATGGTTTTCTACCATAGACTGTTGCTAAAAATAGAATCACCAGAATACCGCGGTACAGGCATGTGTACCACAGTACATACTACATCAAAGAAGTACCAAGTATACGGGTGTACCGGTATTTCTGATACTAGACCTTACTACATGTAGCTCTACCTTTCAGACCTATGAATAGCTATATGAGTTTACTCTCACTCTAACTGTTCAAGAATCAGTGCTCCAGCTAGCCCTACATGTATATGGAGGGGCGGGCTGCCCCTCTTGCTCTTTCCTGTCACCCCTCTGCCCTTCCTAAGCTGCCTTTTGTCTTATTTAAATTCCAGACATAAAATGCTACATTTTAGTGAAAATTTCATGAAAATCAGACCAAAATTAAAAATGTTATCAATGTTTAAAGGTCAGTTTTATGTGAACTCTATTTTTGAGGTATTTATTGTGGAATGGGATTACATTTTGTAACATATCTTGATACTAAGCACATCACATGACACATGGTACCCTCATTCTTATATGACCGCCCAAAAGGTGCCCTATCTGGCACCCCTCTGCCCTCAAATCCTAGCTGGAGCACTGAGAATGCTAGTCATACTTCCAGTTTCAAAGTTGTAGTTACAGGTCACAAACCTACATGTACATGTAGCTGCACAATTCTGAACCTTTTTCCAATTCTTCCTAGACAACTATTCCATGTGAATCCCAAACAAGGCCAAGATGATAGGTTCCGTCTCAAGAAACCAAGTGTTCATTTTGCTTATATGTACTAACATTGCTTACATGAGTATTCCATTTGAAATCCTTAGAAATTGTCATACCAAGATATTTAATACTACCGTATTTACCATATGTATTCAGACAGACAGGCCTGAGCAAACAGTACAGACCCAGATGAGACGCCGTAGAACGCGGCGTCTCATCTGGGTCTACACTGTTTGCCACTCATCCAGCAATTTTTAGACACAACATCGGGTAGTGAATTGTACTGGTTCAAATTTTAGAACATATATGGTAAGGTGTTGAGGTGTCCGAATACTTAGGGTAAATACGGTATCCACTGTTCCCTGTAAGGAGTAAACTGCATTGATCTTCTAGATCCGCTTGCTAGTAAGCTGCATCATGTTGGGGTGGTCGGGTGTGGCGAAGGTGTCATGTATCTTATCGAGGGTTGAGCGCAAGACTAGCGTAAGTCAGATGGTTGTTTTTCCCCAAACCTATTCTCCTCACCATGAAGGGGTCATGAAGATTACAACATTTCTTTCTGTAAACAATGAAAATTTAGGTGCCATTGCTCGTATGAGCAATGGCACCTAAATTTGCATTGTTTACAAAGGGGTCCAAGTTGCCCCTAAACAAGGGTTTCAAAAATATGTTTGAGTTACTATAGTCTTGCGCTCAACCCTCGATGTATCTTATGTGATCAGCTGAGTTTCACAGCTACGGTTCTTCCTGAAAACATGTTGCCTGTCTGATAGAAGTGTTGATCATGGTGAGCCATAATACTTGTACATACTATGTGTTCAAACGTCTTTCAAGGAACACATGTCAAGGACACTGGACGATAATTACTTGGTGAAGCTCTGTCGCCCTTCTTATAATTTATAAAGTGGACAGATGTTAGCCAAAGACCATTCCATGGAGATTGTTGGAACAAATGAGCAAACACAGGACCAAGTTCTACCCCAAGTTCCTTAAGGACTCTAGGATGAAGTTTATCAGGTCCCAAAGCGTTTGAAGCCTTTCATCATTTTTTATGACATCTTCATTTGAAACATGAATGTTGCTCATAGGTGGAGCTGACTTCTGAAGTAGAGAGACCTGACTTTCCGAAGTTTTGGAGAATACACCTGTAAACTTAGCAGTATTCCATCTATGTGACAAGCAGTTTGTCTTCTGCCATTGGTGATACTGCAACAGAGGAAAATGGTTTTATAGAAATGGAATTTAATTATTTAAATAATTCTGAGTTCATAGCTACAGATAAGAGGGGGTATCCACATAATATCTTTCTTATTTCTCCACGAAAACATAAGTTGTGGGTACCGGTACTCATTAGAAGCGCCTTGCATTTCTCCACGAAAACATATATTGTGGGTACTCATTAGAAGTGCCTCAGCGAGGCGCTTCTAATGAGTACCCACAACATACGTTTTTGTGGAGAAATAAGAAAGATATCAGCATTTTTCGGATGAAAAAATTGCCTTATCTGTTGCTATGTGAGTTGTCTTTTTGTTTTTTGTTGTTGTTTTTTGAACAAATGAAAAAATGTACTATAAGTATTTAATGGCAAAACAAGACTACTCATGGAAAAAAATGGCACAGCTTTCCATAACTATCGAGTTTTCCATTTGACTACTCAGGTGTAATGCTTCAGTGTTAACTGTTACTAACAACACTTGACTTAATCAAAACTTCTTTGTTAGTTTAAGAATTCTGTTAAATAGAAAGAAAATGAAAGATGCATCAAATCAGGAGTTCAATGGTAAGCACTACATGTACTTGTCAACATTATGCCATGTCTTATGTGACAGTATTCAGCAAACTGAAAAAGAAGACAGCCACAAGTAGTTATCCCGCCAAAAATGATTTACATCATACAAAATTGATTTTACTGGTTAAATAGATTATCTGTAGAACATTTTCATTTAAAACTATGGTTCATGCCTCCAATCAAAATATTAAATATAAGTGCTTCAATTACCCAGCCTTTTAAAAAATATGAAAATTGATTTGACATGTCATTTCATGACTGTAAACCCAAGTGACTCCCATCATAGTTGTTTATTTTCATCTTGAATTTTTCTCAAGACAGTAGAAACAGAAATTTTTTAATGTTGTTAAATAATGTACTAGTAGTCCATCAATATCTTGCATAATGAAAAGATAAGGTGTGCTTCTGGAGAAATGAACAGAGTGTCAAATGTTGCTTAAGTGCATTAATACCCATGACTCCAGGATACCTCTGGATCTAGAGGTCCATTACTCAGCGAACAGCATCTAGGCAGGACATATAAAATTCATTGCATTCATTTACTGACAAACACACTGGTAAATGTATAAGTTCATCTGAAGTGCTTACACTGAATAAGGTTTTATAAGGAAAAACTTTCACTTGTGTATTTTCAGGAGTTCAAGCTGATGTACGGAATGATCTTCTCTATCAAGTCGTTTGTCAGCAGAATCACACCACTAGATCTGTATCCTTATTGTGCTCTCACTCAGTGTCATACTGTGGGAAAGTCCATCAACAATTTACTCTTAACCTTGGTCCTGCTAAGCCCGGATATACCCTGTCTTTACAAACAGTGTAGATCCAGATCAGTTGGCTTCTGAAGAAGCCAACTGATCTGGATCTGCACTGTTTGCCATTAAGTATGTGAATATATATCAACAAACTGGATCAAGTAATCTGATTGGCTGAAAATTGAAAGTAGGCGTGGCATCTTAATTTATTCAGTAGGACAAGGGTTAAAGATGTATTATTGCGCAAAATGACCCAAACCATTGTTGCTCAAAAATATAGTAAATTTTATCTCTTCCATTTTAAAAACACTTTTTGCACTTACAAACTGCTCATTTCGTGTGTAAACCAGTTTAAATTGCATAGGGAATACACATCTGTGTATATTGATTTTTGACCATATCACTTAAAATTAAATGGGTTCAAATAAGATGCCAAAATAACGGTTTCTTCTTGTAGAAGGGATCTGAAGTAAATTGAAATCTAAGTTAGGAGGCTTTTACTTGAAAAATAACTATATATTATAATTTGCCATGAATTAAAAACATGAATTTTGGGCGTTCTAAATACAGCTTTAACTCCAGAAGGATTTAACATAACGTATGTTAATTTTGCATGTAAATTTTGTGGGCAATGGTTGAAATTGTCTGGGTGAGGTGATTCTGTTGAGTACCCAAAAGATACCTTCTGGTGCAAAAAATGTCAAAAATTATCTGATGGCTAGTTATGCTGCCTTTATCTGGGGCTATATTGTATGTGATAACTAGACAGACATATTGGGCACTTTCATTCAAATAATTCAATTGAACTTCTATAAAACATACATGTTTGTTCCAGTGCAGAAAAGTATTGCCCTATTCTGTCTCCCATTAAATCCATGCATGCCCAAATGCACACTAATTGCCTTACATGCCCAAATGCACAGTAGAGTTAAAGACAGTAATATATTAACACTGAATGTTAACCCTAGTCTTGCTGAACCCAGATATGCCCTGTCTTTACAGTAAAGATCCAGATCAGTTAGCTTCTGAAGCCAGCTGATCTGGATCTGCACTGTTTGTCATTAATTATGTGGATTTGTATCAACAAACTGGATCAAGTAATCTGATTGGCTGAAAATTAGAAGTGGGCATGGCATTTTAATTTATTCAGCATGACAAGGGTTAGGTGCTTTTTTTTTTTCAACAAATAATTATTACTATTTTTCTCATTTCTCCACAAAACAGATGTGGTGATCTTTATTTAGAAGTACCTCATCGGGCTACTTCCAATGAGTACCCACAACATATGTTTTCTTAGAGGAATTTGAAAAAAATTGATGTGGGTACTCCTATGATATGGAGCTATAAAGGTTAGTAGAGTACCCACTGCTTGTTTTCATGCAGAAATAAGAAAGGTGGTATTACTGTTTGATTAACCTTTAACACACTCTGGGCAAATTCAGAAGATGACATATTGGTGATATTTTTTCTTATTTTCCCAGAAAATATGGTCTGACATGTCATGCAAATTGTCTCCTCAGGACACAATTTGCATGTCATGTCAAAGCCTATTTTCTGGGAAAAATAAGAAAAATATTTCAAATTGTCATCTGCTGAATTTTTTTCCCACTATGCTACGCATGAAAATAGAAATAGAAGATATTTGAAACTGAACATTGATTCCTTAACATAAATCAGAAAAGATGGATTCACTAACTTCAAGACAAGCAAGTACAAGCTTCACTTCTACGAGACACCCAGTGGCCTCAAGTTCATCATGAACACAGACCTAAGTGTTGTTGGAAATACACAGACAGTTCTGCATGATATATATAAAAGTGTATGTATGAATACTGCAAACTGATCTTTTTCATGCTTGACCAAAGGCAGGTGATTGCGTTGTGAAAACTTTTGCAGATCTGAAGCCTGAAAATGACAAATATATGTTTGTATCAATTTATCTCTAGTCAAAGTATTTTGGAATGACATTTTCTCAGTTTCTACATATATCACAGAAAGAAATATCACATGATGTGATTTTTTTTCTGTGATATATGTAGAAACTTAGAGATACATTTAGTTTATGAGATGGTGTCAAAATGTTCAGAAACCAAACAGGGGAAAATGAAATTTCACGAAAAAGGTTTTAAAGTAAAAACTTTTCATTAGAAACAATGTATTTTATTTTGAAATCTTGCTCTATACTACCAAAGTGGTGCTTCTTTCCATGTCATTAATTTGATTACACGGAGGGATGAACTTTTTTTTTATGATCTCACTTGTGAACAAAAAGCTGATGCTCCATATCCATATAGGGCATGTTTTTTTTTTTGTTTTTTTTTCAAACAAAAATGTTGATATTTTTTCTTACTTCTGAATACTAACAGCATATTTTCGCAGAGAAAGGAGGAAAATAATTACATGTACTTTATAATCCCTCATACCTAGAGCTTGCACACCTAGCCCCTTTTAAAAGGGGTCTAATCTAAAAGGAATGAATTTGCTCCAATTCTTTCCTTTTAGAATAGACCCCTTTCAGAACGGAGACAAAAAAATTTTCTTGAAAGAGTTGCCTTCTCTGAAAGTGTATCTATATCCCTTAAAGGGATGTGCAGGCAGAGAAAGCCCAGATCAGACTGTGTGTATGCTGTCTGATCAAGACATTTGCTGTCCACCTACAGTATTCAAATTTCAACTGCAAAATGCAGAAGCATCCAGGTGGCCAAACGGTCAGTGCTTCTGACTCCAGATCACGAGGTCCTGGGTTCTAATCCCACTACAGGTGGAATTCATCTCCTGACTGTATGGCACTTTATTGCATAGACCCTTTCATTATCATCTTTCCATTGTCTCGATATGACAAGTAATGTTGAGAGGGATGTGAAAAACTGAATTATCATCATTATTCTGCAGAATGCATAGTTGATAGAAAAGGCCCTAATTAGGCAATGCTGAAGTTTAGAATAATCTGAATCTGTACAGTTTGAGTATGCCATAAGACACTCACCTTTTTGCATGACTCAGTCCAAATAAATAGTGGGACATGGATTTTTTTTTTTCTTTCTTTTTTTGAGGAAATTTCCAACATTAACCCTAAAAAGGGCATTGGCAAACAGTGTAGACCAAGATCAGATGCGGCATAATGTATTTTGCGGCATCTGATCAAGTTCTGCATTGCTTGCATTAAATACACAAATTTCTATAAAACATGGAATGATGATAAAAATTCAATAGTCCCTCTGTTGGAATTGGGCCTGTCCTAAGAGTTCAGGGGTAGAAATCTCCACTGGGCATAAATGGATTACCGTGATATGATTAGCAAAAGCTTGGGCAGCAGTAAAAACAAGTTGTTTTTGTTTTTTGTTTGTTTGTTTTTTTTTTGAAAATATCTTTATTCATAGCTTCAGATAAGAATGGGACAGGAAGTATTTTTCTTATTTCTCCACAAAAACATATGTTGTGGTTACTCATCAGAAGTGCCTCAGCGAGGCGCTTCTGATGAGTACCCACAAGATATGTTTTCGTGGAGAAGTAAGAAAAATATAAAAAAAAATTTCAGCTGAAAAAAGCACCCTATTTGGAGCTATGTTTACTGACAGATGAGATTTGTTCTTTTGCAGATATATGTGGAGTATGTGGTCAAGAATCCATTGTGTGAACTTGGAGAGCCGGTTTCTAGTGACTTATTTAAAACTAAATTAGATGAATACATAAAAGCTTTGCATTTTTTCTTGGCTAAAGTTTCATGATATAGCTATCAAACTAAGATTTAAAAATTATCAGTCATTGTGTCCTGGACATTAGACTGTAACATCACTTTCTTGCATTAGTTATAATGTTATAAAAATGGTAAATGTTTGTGTTACAGTCAAAAGTGTTGGCAGAATTTCTTAAAACAATGGCTGAAGATTGGGAGAATCAGAAATGAACATCAGCATGTTTGTCAACATTTTAGTATGTTAGAATTGAAATAGATCAATTTTAGTGTGTGAGTTGTTGAATAATCAATCACAGTTCATTGGTCGGTTGTATGTAGTTAAATCACCCATGCTACACACCAATGCTTTGATCTACTTTACAGCTGACTTCCAAACTGCTATTTATTACCCAACAAATCACTGCTAGAGTTGATCTATTTCTTAAAAGACAAACAAGTCAAATTTGAGAAAGTCTAACAAACATGTATTAGTTTTAACTCTTAAAGCACTAAGCAAAATTTATAGCAGATGACATGATTTTTATACCCCGCCACACGATAGTGGGGGTATTATGGTATCATGTTGGTTGTCCGTGTGTCAGTCCATCTGTCATTAGTCCGTCTGTCAGTCCATCTGTCTGTATTTTCATTTCAGGACGATAACTTGAGTAAATGTCAATGGATTTTCACCAAACTCGGTGTGTGCATTGATATTGTGGAGATCTAGTTTGGGATTATTAATGGGCAAATTTTGTCAATTTTTGACAGTTATCTGCCGGCAATACCTCTGAATTTTCATTTCCGGATGATAACTTTAGTAAATGTCAATGGATTTTCACCAAACTTGGTGTGTGCATTGGTATTGTAGAGACCCGGTTTGTGATTGCAGATTGACAAATTTCATCAGTTTTTGACAGAGCTATCTGCCCGCGACAAGTCCGTATTTTCATTTCATGGATAACTTCAGTAAATATTTTCACCAAACTTGGTATGTGCATTGATATTGTGGAGATCTGCTTTGGTATTGCTAACAGGCTAATTTCATCCATTTTTGACAGAACTATCTGCCCACAATACATCCGTATATTACTTTCAGGATAATAACTTCAGCAAATCTCAATGTATTTTCACCAAATTTGATATGTGCAATCTGCTTTGGGATTGCTCAGTGGCAGATTTCGTCAATTTTGACAGAGTTATCTGCCCGCGACATGATAATGGCGGGGTAGTATCATTTCACGTTTTGTTTTCATAGACATTAAGCCTGAACATTTCATGTGAGACCATTCAAATGAAATGTCTAGACTTATTTTCTGTGAAAAATAAATAAATAAATTTAAAAGGCTTGTCTGCTCTAGTTGTGATTGGTGCTTTAAGGGTTAAGAAACTGTTCCAATAATGAGCAGCTGTGCCCTCATCTGTGTTCAGTTTTTAACATTCCAAATTTAACTATCAGCTGCTGACACCTTAAAATATTTCTGTATTTTACCCAGAAAATAGGACTTAATAATGAGGTGTACTTATTTTTCATGGAGCAGGCTGAAGGTATAGGAGTTGATACGTAGGAGTTTGATGATAATTCTGGGATGATTGTCTTCCTATTCTCCATAAAAAACCTATGTTGTTGGTTCTCAATAGAAGTACCTCACCTACTGTGCTTTTGACATCTTTCAGAAAGTCACTTTTTGCTTGGCACTTTACACAGAAGAAGTAAATTTGCAAACTTTTGCCATAATTTAATGCAAAACCATTTGTCATAACTACATGTACCTATGTACAGAAAGTTTTATTCTGGTCATTGGATTTTAAAAAATCAAATATTTTCACTTTTTCCCCATAGAAAAAATGAATGCAAGTTATGCAGAAATCTGTAGGGTAGATCTGAAAGTCATGATCTGCGGTACAGGCCTGGACCTCCTGCAGAGTTCAGGTGAGTTTTCATGCACCATCTGTCGCTCTGGAGTGGGCAGCAACAGCATCTTCTGCAACAGCTGCAAGCAATGGGTGCACAAGAAATGCAGTGGGCTCAAGCACTTGACAAAGGACCCTGACTACAGATGTACACGGTGCCAGGGAACTGCACGCCACTTGGACGGCAGACCACAGAGGGCAGTCCAAGTCGGACCTGACAAGCTGGAGGTGGTAGCTTCCTTTTGCTACCTAAGAGACATGCTCTCAGCTGAAGGGGGCTGTGAACTTTCAACCACAACACGTGTGAAAAACACCTGGAAGAAGTTCAAGGAGCTGCTACCAGTCTCTCTTCACGTCACCTCTCTTTCAAGACACGTGGCCATGTGTACAGCTCTTGTGTGCGGAGCACAATGCTCCATGCCAGTGAGACTTGGCCATTGACAAAGCCAAACCTCCAATGTCTGCAGCAGAATGACAGGGCAATGATCAGACAGATCTGCAATGTCAGGCCACAAGACGTCACCACCAGGTCCAATGAACTACTTGCACAGCCTGGCAATGAGAATCTGGACCTCATTCTGAAGGAGAGAAGGCTCCGCTGGTATGGACATGTGGAACGCTCCAATGATGCAGTCGACAGCCTTTCACACACAGGTTGAGGACAAGCATGGGCCTGGGAGGCCCAAGATGACATGGAAGCAGCTGACAGAGAGGGATTGCAGAGAGTGGAAGCTCTCAGCTATCAACCCTCATGATAGAAATATGTGGAGATCTGGTGTGAGATCTGCCATGCATGCAGCAAGCCAGCTATCTGGAAGGGGACCACTGATGTGGATTTTGCCCCTGTACCTGCACGTTAATCAAAAATCTGATTATATGATGATAGGTATTTTGGAGTCAGATTTTCAACAAGTTCCGCTTGTTCAATTTTTCTGAAAATATTGTGAAACATCAATCATTCAAATGCTGCAAAAAAAAAAGTAAAAAAAAAATATTTTCTTAGACAAAAATTAAAAAAAAAATCACTTTACTATAGAAATTGCATAGGTCAGGCCAATTTTTGGCAGTAAATTTAAATTTAGGGTAAATATTTTAGAACAAAACACAGAAACAGAGAAGGCAAATGGTTTCTGATAAGATATGGTCAATCAGAACAAAATATTTTCACTTAGAATAAAACACCAAGCAAGTCTTTCCAAGTGATGTTGAAAGGACAGTATGGAAGGTGCTTCTAATGAGAACCCACAACATAAGTTTTTCATGAGTAATGAGAAAAATTATCCCAGAATTATCACCCCAAACTACTCAGCTGCTAATTATTAACCTTCACCATTCTTTGGGCAAACTCAGCAGATGACAAATTGATGGTATTTTTCTTATTTTCCCCAGAAAACATAATTTGACATTTCATGCAAACTGTCTCCAGCAGAATTTTCATGAAATATATCAAATCCTGTTTCCTGGGAAAAATAAGAAAAATGTTTCAGTATGTTGTCTACTGACATTTTTTTACCAAGAATGCTAAGCATGAAATTATTTAGCTTTTAGTAAATTATTTAGCTTTCAGCATGGTGCGATACAGGGATCGGTTTTCCGTCCATCTGTCAATCCATCAACATTTGCGTCAACCCTAACTTCGACCTAATGTTCAAGCTCATTTCCCAAGAATTGCTAAAGGCTACACCGATGATACTTAGTGTAGGCTTGCACTTAGGAATGACAACTCAGACAGCAGTATATATATTTGACCTCAACCTATATTTCACGGTTCACAGACTTCATAAATTTGCATCAACCTCGCTCCCTCGCATGCCCGACATAGCCTTTGGTGGAATTCTTGTTACTAGTCATTAATGTTGTCCCAATGATTGATTATAGTCTCCTTCTCTTTGTGCACTGTTACTCGCTTTTCCAAAACGCACTTGTTTTCTTTCCAATTTCTCTGCTAGTTTTCTGTCCCATTTCCTCCATTTCTCCAAGAGATGACACAAAATGGTCCACAAGGGTTGACATGTCTTTTAACAAGAGTTCAAACAAAAGTGGTAAATTCTGTCTGATTGCATTCAAGATGTGTGTGTGGTTGTTTGTGTTTGTGTGTGTGTTCATGTGTGTGTGTGATGTTTTTTCTCCAGAGAAGCTCTTCAGTAAATTTTACTTTATTGACCCCTCTAAAGTATGCGCCGCAACATCAGAAAATGTACCTTTGGAAATGCACTTAGCAAATAAACAGATCAGCCTGCAAATTAGCGCAGTCTGATCATCTTCACTGGACCCATTTTTGATAACCAAGGGTGCAAATTTTCTTCATGCAGACAACGAAGACTCTGATCAGACTGTGCAAACTTGCATGCTGATTTGAATCTTCATTATTTGCACATATCCAAAGTTACATTTTCTAATATTGCAGCTTGTCTATGTCTTCAGTCAATAGCCACCTCCTTGTAACAGCCACTTTTTCCCAAAATGTTGTTTTACTTTATAAATATTTCTGTAACAGACACCTGTCTACAACAGCCAGTATTATGTCATTCCAAGTTTGGCTGTTGTAGGGAGGGTGCCTGGCAATGGCAGTTTATATGCTGTGTTTACTAGGTATGCATTTCTTCCTTGTTGAAACTGCAGCAGGTGATTTTTTTTTTTATTATTATTTTCAGAGAAAATAAGCTTGACATTTTTAGGCAGATGATTCACATGAAATGCTAAGTCTTAATTTTCAAAATGTCATCTGTTGCAGTGGTGATTTTGGCTTTAAGGGTGAAGAATTATTGTGCATTTTGTACTGCCAGAGTAGGACTCTGATTATTTCTTGTATATTTTGAAATTTGGGATAATTGTATGTTTTATGTCATGTGAACAATAAAAATTGTGAACTGTAAAAAATAAAGTTTGAGCTACCAACTATTCCTGAATGGTTTATCAAAATACACCAGCCATTTGTAAACATAGGTGTGTGTGTGTGTGTGTAAGTGTGTGTGTGTGTGTGTGTGTGAGCAATTTGAAACACTTTATACTGTACTGCTTACATCTACTGTACTGCTTACATTTAGGTTTTGCCAGCCTCGGTGGCTCAGTTGGATGCGCCGTCCGACTGGAGACCATGAGGTCCCCGGTTCAACCCCCGCTGAGGTCTGCAACATTCTTTCATGGAGATTGATCATGAAATATTTTCTACAGTCATTCTCTCCCTTCCACTGATTCAAGAAGAGCAGTTGTCAGTTTCTGGCGAAAGAATGTGCACAATACTGGTTAACCGCTTAGAGGACTAAGCCTGCCCAGTAAACGTGTGGTTAGGTAAACTGACCGCGCTCGACATGATCCCATTGGGTTGACTGGGCCGTAAAACCTCAACAGGCGGGCCCCCATAGCCTGGTGGATAAGAGAGTTGACTCTTAATCCATTAGGTTTCTCACCGCTGTGGTTCGAGCCTAGCTCGGGTCATATGTGGGAAAGCCAAGTTCTGCTTACGGATGGTCAGGTGGTTTTTCTCCGGGTACTCCGGTTTTCGCCCACCTTCGATGAACGATCGGCTGGATATAAGTGAAATATTCTTGAAAGGGCCGTAAAACCCAAATCAAAAAAAAAAAAAAAACCTCAACACAAACAATACATCTAGGGTTTAGTGGAAAATGTTTTCGCCATTCCATCATCTGTGGATTTTTTGTTTTTGTTTTTCAGCATCTTGGTTTTAGCCAGAAGTCAAAGTGATGTTCGATAGTTAAAGGTGAATGTCAGTAAAAATCTTGGGGAAATAGATTCATATAAGTCCTTGACTTTTTTTCTGAATCCTATATGAAATATGTCCATTCTGTTATGTGTTGTATCTGTATTTATGCAAATAAAATATGTTTAAACTAGAAATTGTTCAGTTTGTGTCAGTTATTTCAAAAGAAAGAGATGTATTCTAGCAATTAAATGTATGAAACAAGAAGTTACGATAAACTGTCTCTAAAATATGTCAATTTTTGTCAGTTATTACAAAACAGAGTATTCTTGCCATCAAACTGGTGAAAATACTATCCCACAATGCAGCAATTTGTGACATCACTAGATCTTTTTTCGATAAAAGGTTTAAAATATCCATTGTTTTATTTTTATTATCCGCCACTGTATAGTGGCGGGGTATTATGGTTTCACGTTGGACATCCGTCTGTCCGTCCGCCCATCGTACGTCCATCCATCCGTTTTTCTTTTCCGGATGATAACTTGAGTAAACATCAATGGATTTTCACCAAATTTGGTATTGTGGAGATCTGGTTTGGGATTGCTAATGGGCAAATTTCATCAAAATTTGACAGAGTTATCTGCCCGAGACATGCCTATATTTTTGTTTCCAGATGATAACTTGAGTAAACATCAATGGATTTTCACCAAACTTGGTATGTGCATTGGAGATCTGGATTGGGATTGCTAATTGGCAAATTTCGTCAAATCTTGGCGGAGTCGTCTGCCCGAGACATGCCCATTTTTTTAGTTTCCGGACAATAACTTGAGTAACAGTCAAGGTAGTTTAACCAAACTTGGTACGTGCATTGATATGAAGGAGATCTGGTTTCGGATTGCTAATGGGCAAATTTCGCCAATGTTTGACAGAGTTATCTGCCCGCGATATCATAATGGCGGGTAACATTTTTATTTTTTATACAGGAAGCCTGAATAACATGATCAAGTATTCTATACAGTGTTGTAAAGAGAAAAAAGTCCTATATAAATTTGAGGGGTGTTCAAAAAGTTTAATATCTTTTAAATCCTTAGACCAAATCAAAAGAATGAGGGGTGTTCAAAAAGTTTAATACATGTATCTTTTTAATCCTAAGGTCAGATCAAATGAATGAGGGGTGTTCAAAAAGTTTATCTTTTTAATCCTAAGATCAAATCGAATGAATTCGATTTGTCAAAGGATTGAAAAGATATAAAACCTTTTGAACACCCTCATATTTATATAGGGTAAAAACAATATGAGCCACAATGTGAGGAAACGTACCTTCTGTCAATGCACCCGACGATGACTTAAATCAGCCTGTGCATCCATGCAGTCTGATCTGATTCTTCATTGTCAGCATGATGAAACTGCATCCTTGGCTATCCAAAATATGCCCAGGGAAGATTCTGATTAGTCTGAACAAATGCTCGAACTGGTTTGAATATTCGCTGGCGGCACATCTCTGAAGGTACTTTTTCAGATGTTACGACTCGTATATTTGCAACAAATGAGTCACCTCATGACAAAACCAACAAAATGGCATGTCCGCCCAGTGAGGACTCAGATCAGCCTGGGCATCTTCATGTGGACAGCAAAGACTGATCAGACTAGGTGGATGCACATGTTTTCTCAGGAAAAGCCGCACTGGAACAGTCAGCATAAGACTATCGGGGACGTGGGTCGGTATTAGTCTGCACAACATAATAATGTCTAGCGTCCCATAGAAGGGACACAGATAAACAGTGTAGACCCAGATCAGGCTCCGCAGAATGCGAGATCTGATCAAGAGTTAAGGTACCAGTCGTCGATCGGGGAACAGTCGCTGATAAGAAATTCAATATTCTGAGAGTGGATAGATATTATGAGGATATGGATAAGTAGAAAGCATAATATACATGCATTTTTATGTTACCCTTTTACTGACATCAAGATGTTTTCCCCGAGAAAGTTGGTTAGATGCTGATGCGCATGCGTCACAAATACCGAGGATTTAATATGACGTTAGCTAGTAGATAAGAAAATTATACATGAAAATCGTACTATATGTATAACAAGGCGCAAAGGGTCAAATGAACAACTTGTGTTTAAGTTTTTCAAATTCGAGAGCCAATTCTCAGACAAAGAACATTACGAAAACATGCCTATTCAAATATATTGAAAATTTTACAACCAAAAAAAGGGGAAAAAAATCAGATAAAAAATTCTGATATTTTTCACATTTCTGCTCAAAACATGGATTGTGGGCACTCGTTAGAACCGCCTCGGCGCGGCGGTTCTAACGAGTACCCACACTCTATGTTTTTGAGCAGAAATAAGAAAAATAATGTATACCCCTGTAAACCCCAGTTTTACTATATAAAAGTGGGGTTTAAGGGGGTCAAAATTATATAGGCGTGTTTTCGTGATGAATGCGAAATTTGCTCATTTTTAGGGTCACGAATCTCCACTCGGTGCACGACTTCCAGGCTATATCAGTTTCCTGGCCATGATCCTGAGTAACAGGGAGCGGTGGCATCGATCGGGTTACCTGTGTAGTATTGTAATTAAATTACTTCCCTTAGTTCTGTTTAACCGAAACTTTACGAGCACCAAAATCTTCAGTGCTAAGAACAAAAACTGTAGACTTATGGGAAAGCAGTAACTTAAAATTTGGAGAAAAAAAAAATCATACCACAGGTTCTTCAGAATATAGGTTGATGTTCTGGTTAGTAGATAAAGTAAGGATCCGTTCGTTTCTGAAATAAAGACATGGTCTTAACAAAAAGCCAAAAAAGAAAGATATAAGCCCCAAAATATACCGCTTGGTCATACAAAATGTCAAAGTTGGAAAGGGTCATAACCCTTTAGTCTGATTTTTTTTTTCAAAGTTAATCAGGTGATCTACTTATCATCACCAATAAGCTCACCAAGTTTCAAGGTCTTAGCTCAAACAGTTTTTTTAGATAACTTTCTCAAGAGATTTCATTATGTCCCATAGGCTTACAATGCATGAGTCGATAAAGGGGCATAATTCAGGAACTACAAGTCCAACGGAATGAAGAATCCAAGGAAAAAGAAGAAAAAAAAAACGTGTCAGCAAGATTTCGTAAGCAATGCATTTATGAAATTTCAAAACTCTAGCATACATGGTTCCAAAGATGTGAGAGGTCGCAAAAGCTTGTCTGAAAAGCGGTATAATTTGGACAAATATTTATAAAAATTTTCACCAAAAGCTAATCAGTCCCTGTACACAATGATCCTGATTGCATGCAAAATTTCATGAACCTACGTGTAGCACTAGGGGTTCTTGAGATATTTTGCTCACCGTGAGATTTTTCTGTGCTAAAATACCCACGTCTGAAAAAGGGGCATACTTTGATCGAATATTATTAGAAATTGCCAAAATTTAAACCGGTCATCTACACATCGGTCCAAACTACTTGCACAATTTCATGACCCTCATGCTCAAGTGTCCTTAGATATTTTGCAAACAAGATTTTAATTTGCAAAAATACCTGAGTCTAAAACAAAAAAAAAACGGATCAGCTTAATTGTTCATACGCAATGCAGATATGAAATTTTAAAATCCTAGCATGCCTGGTTCCAAAGATATGAGAGGTCTCAAAAGCGTGACGCACGGACAGACGAACAGACGGATGGTCAAGCCCAAAGCAATATGCCCTTCCAACTTGGTAGGCATAAAAAGTACCTTTATAAGTTTGATTAATTGTGATTTACTTGAGGATTGGCTTACACCTCTTAACACCAAACAAATCTGAACGGAGGCACAGTATTTCCTACAATATTCCATGTATGCCCAGCGAAGACTCAGATCAACCTGTGCATCCGAGCAGTCTGATCAGAGTCTGCGCTGTCCGCCTCAAGGCGCTTTGGATCCTTGGCTACGCTCATTGTGCCATGCGAAGTCTTTGATTAGATTGCACGGATGCGCAGGCTGATCTGAACTTCGCTGTGTGCACATGCCCAGTAAGTATTCTACATCAATCTATAGCGGGCCGTTATCGGCCCGTCAGGGTAGCTGACGGCCGATAACGGCCCGCTGTAGATTTTTAAAGAATGTTAGCTGGGTGTAGTCCTCTAGGAAATGCTGACCGCTGTGGTTCGAGCCTCGCTCGGGTCACATGTGGTAAAACCAAGTTCTGCTTACGGATGGTCAGGTGGTTTTTCCCCAATTCTCCGGTTTTCACCCACCTTTGATGAACGATCGGCTCAGTATAAGTGAAATATTCTTGAAAGGGCCGTAAAACCCAAATCATAAATCTAGGAAATGCGGTGGTCCGGCTCATTTACAAATCTATCGTTTTGCCAAAAAGCATTATTCGGATGTGAAGTTTAGCCGTATCTGTCATCAACACAATTATTATCTATGGAAAAAGCTTATCGGGTTTGCGCCAAATCTATGCCGACCGATGTGACTTTGTCGCTTCGAAGGTTGCCATTGAGGTTGAAACAGGTTGTCGAAAATTAATATTCTGGGACAGCTGTGTCGATTACCAAGAGATTGTAGGAAATAAAGAATTGTGTTTAAGCATATAAATGGACTTACGCATTTAAAAAAAAAAAAAAAAATAGACTATCAACAAACGAGTTTTATCACTCGATATACACCGCATCCTGGGTTAATATTCTTTGATGTATGCTATAGAAAAATTAAAAAAAAAAAAAAAAAAAAAAAAACTTGTCTGGAAATGGCTTGTGCTCCAGAAACCATCAGAATACTAAATTCAACAAGATCATTTTACCAGCTGTAAATGGGTCTAAAAGAGGATGAGTGGTAAACAGTATAGATTCTCCGTCAGACTCCACGACTGAAATGGCTGTTGGCTCAGGGCTGTTTGTCCAAATACTGAGGATATATACTTAGGAACTTAGGATATAAGAACAATTTAATCAATTTGACCCAACCCCCACCTCAGAAATTTTGAACCTCTTCAATAATCCTGGCTCTTTCCCGGAAAATGTTGTATTCGAGTTTAAGCGAAATACGAGTGCGTGTGCGCGTGCGCAGAATCTCATCCGCGCCTGGTATTCACTGATAAGCTAGATGAACAGCGAAGATTCTGATCAGAGTGTACGGATGTGCAAGCCTGTGCTGTCCGCATGTTCTCGAAGAAATACTTTCGCTCCAAGTGGCGCGGTCTCCCAGAGGGGGGTGGGGGTGTGTGTGTGTCTGCGGGGGGGGGGGGGGGGGAGGTGTTACTCTGAATTTTGTCTGCTACATAAGCTGGGCCCCAGCATCTTGTGCTTACCCTCACCCCCCCCCCCCCTCACCCCCCCCCCCCCCCCCCCCCCAAAAAAAAAAAAAAAAAAAAAAATATATATATATATATATATATATATATATATATATATATATATATATATATATATATATATATATATATATATATATATCAGCCATACCAAAAAAATATCCGGTATATCAGCCATATCCCCAAAATATCTGCAAACATTAGCATACCCAAAAAACGTATTCCCCCTTGCTTTCTTTTTATTTAAGTGTGGTTTTTTATTTCTTTTTCCTGTATAGTGATTGTATTTTTAAACAGTTTCCAACAGTTGTTAAAACTAAATAAAAACAGCTGTCAGTTCAACAAACGATTCTAACCCCGATCCTCGTTCCTTACAATACCCGCAAAACATTCCGAGAATTTTGATAGACAAAAAAAAAAGTTTTTGAAAGTGATCCCAAATAAATACCCGCAAATGGCGAATAACCACCCCACCCAATAATAATAATAATAATAATAATAATAATAATAATAATAATAATAATAAAAATAAAGCGTCTCCGCAGAATAAACAAACAGTGAAAGTCGAGACCAGCCAGCGGAACTATACAGTCTGATAAGGGCCTTTGATACGCATCTTTATATAAGAATGGGTGTGAGGGGTAGACAGAAAAATCCGTCCCTCGGGATCACAGTCTGGCATCACTCGGCTAAAAGTCCATCCCTCGGAATCACAGTCTGGCATCTCTCGGCTAAAAGTCCATCCCTCGGAATCACAGTCTGGCATCACTCGGCTTGCCAAACTGCAATCCCGAGGGACGGATGTTTTTTGTCTACCCCTTACACCCATGGTAGATTTTCTTTTTTGTGTACCTTTCATTTTTTGAACGTGGGTTTTTGATAATTAATGCAGCCACTTCGATTGCTGACGTCCGCCATATTGTGCTGACATTACTTTGACGTTGAGTGACGTTATTACGTTCAGAGACGTCAACCTTAATGATTGTTTTTTTGTTTTTTTTTTTGTTTTTTTTTTGTTTGTTTGTTTTTTTACGTACGTTACGTCCTATACACCACAAAATCATGCACATGAAACGCGCGAAAATTCTCTATCTTTATTTTACGAAGGGTGAGATAACGGTAGGGTAAAAGCGTCTTTTCCAGAGTAAAATCTTAAAAAAAATCCTTCTTATCTGATGAGCAAGAAATACTCTCTCTCTCTCCGAGTCTGTTGCTAAATTCTAAATTTATCCACTCGCTCCTCAAATGTTATCCGAATCATAGATAGATAGATAGATAGGTGGTTTGCTGGATGAATGGACGGAAGAAGAGACATACAGCAAGATAGACAGAACCGAATGATTCGTGTAAGCGGACGATGGAGGCCCAACTCAGCCTGCGCGGTGATCAGGGCCTCCTCTGTCCACATATGCATTAATAGACATAGGCGTAGCGCTCAATACGCACGTACGCATGTGCGTAACATGCGTAAGAAACTTTTTTATGATAAAGTGGCATTAACATAAAAAATATTTGGTTCCCTACATTTGGGGCTGCTCTTAAAGGAAAGAATTTGCTCCCTCTGGGAGCAAATTCTTTTCTTTAAGAGCAGTCCCTTATTTAGAAGTTCTTCAAGGCATACTTTTTCAAGAGTTTTCCTGGATTTGCGTACAAATAATTCTGTGTTAGCAACGCCACTGAAGGACAACACATCCCATAACACTGCTTATATATACTATTGTTTGTTATGAGTGCAGTGGAGTGGAAACCTTTGATTGACAGATCAATAGCCAATAAGAACAACTGAAAGCATGCATGATTTGCAGGTTAGGCGCTAAAACGCCATTTTGATGGAAGTCTGTGTTTTATCTTGTGAAAATAGGTTTATAGCGGGTAATTTTATGAAAATTTGTTTGTTTTATAAATGTTTGTACCTTTATATATTTGAGCAATTTAATAATATTTTTTTAGCTTGGGCTATCCATGAGTAAACATCACCTCATCAAGAACATTTTTTAGGCTGCCCAAACATGGCGGCGAAATTTGCCACTGGACTACACTTCAAATTAAATATCAACAAAAGTCACAAATGAAATGCGTGTTTCATAAATATAACTGATAACATAGATGTCAAGGCCTATAAAATGCATTTATAAGTATGAAAAAAGAAAAAACTAACCTAACTTGTGCAAATTCGGAACAAAATTTTTTTTTTCTTTTTCATAAATACATAAAATAATAACGTCAGTTTGTTTCACAAGGTTCCATCTAGAGCAGCCGGAAATTAAAATATAAAAAAGATTTCAAATAAAAACACAATATGTGTATGTTCGTAGATAGCCAAACTGATACACAAAACTAAAATCTTGTCATTCATGTATATGACGGACTGGATACTGGTTTGTGTTCTATCTGCACGTGCAAGGGCGGCAGCTAAGTACATTATATATGTACGGTCAATGTATATTGTATAGAGCCGTTTGACTAGCCTACTTTGCAGCGAATCTGTGCCTTTATTTGAATGAATTTGGATATTTTATTTTCCGGTTGCCCTAGATGCAACATGGCATTAGTATTTTATGTATTCATGAAAAAGAAAAGGGAAATGTTTTGTCTCGAATTTACGCAAGTTTATAGAAGGGAAGTTTTTTTCATACTTATAAAATGCATTTTTATCTATTTTATTATATAACCACAGGATATGCCTTGACATTTAAGTTATCAATTAAATTTGTGAGACAGCATTTCATTTGTGATTATGCTGTACCCCCCTCCCCTCACCTCCCCGCCCCCCCCCCCCACCCACCTACCAAAGAGGGGGTGGGGACATATTGCTTTTGGGAAGGATCCCATTGGCGTTGTCGTGAACATAAAACTTCTTGGCGGCTCTGTAACTTGAATACTCATTTCGAATATTTTGATGATACTTGGTAGAAATGAAGAACAGGACCAGACAACGTGTCGCGTACAAGAATGACAACTCTGCCTTTCTTAGTTTTGGAGTTATCACCCTTTGTTTTATTTAAAAAAGATTTTGTGTCTGCTCTGTAACACTAATACCCTTTGGAATATTTCTATGGTACTTGGCAAAAATGTAGAACAGAACCAAGCAGTGTGTCGCGTACAAGAATGACAACTCTGCCTTTCTTACTCTTGGTGTTATCTCCCTTTGTTATATTTGACAGTGATAATCCATTGATTTCGTGTCCGCTCTGTAAGTCAATAACCCTTTGGAATATTTTTATGATACTTGGTAGAAATGTAAAACAGGACCAGACGACATGTCACATATAAGAATGACAACTCTGCCTTTCTTACTTTTGGCGTTATCTCCCTTTGTTATGTCTGACTGATTATCCATTGATTTCGTGTCCGTTCTTTAAGTCAAAGACCCTTTGGAATATTTTTATGATACTTGATAGAAATGTAGAACAGGACCAGACAATGTGTCTTGCACAAGAATGACAACTCTTCCTATCTTACTTTTGGCATTATTGCCCTTTGTTATATTTGACAGATTATCCATTGATATTGTGTCCGCTCTGTAAGTCAAAGACCCTTTGGAATATTTTTATGATACTTGGTAGAAATATAGAACAGGAACAGATGACGTGTTGTGTACAAGAATGACAACTCTGGCTTACTTACTTTTGGAGTTATCTCCCTTTGTTTTGTTTGAAATAGATTTCTAGTCTGTTCTGTAACTGAAATACCCTTCGAAATATTTTGATGGTACTTGACAGAAATATAGAACAGGACCAGATGACGTGTCGCGTACAAGAATGACAACTCTGCCTTTCTTACTTTTGGGGTTATCTCCCTTTGTTCTATTTAACCGTGATAATCCATTGATTTCATGTCTGCTCTGTTAGTCAAAGACCCTTTCGAATATTTTATGATACGTTGTAGAAATGTAGAACAGGACCAGACGGCATGTCGCGTGCAAGAATGACAACTCTGCCTTTCTTTTTGTTTTATCTCCCTTTGTTATGTCTGACAGTGAATATCCATCGATTTTGTGTCCGCTCTGTAAGTCAAAGACCCTTTGGGATATTTTTTATGATACTTGGTAGAAAGGTAGAATAGGACCAGACAACGTGTCATGTACAAAATGGCAACTCTGCCTTTCTTACTTTTGGTGTTGTCTCCCTTTCTTATGAGCCATCCTCAGTGGCTCAGTTGGATGTGCCCTCCAACTGGAGACCAGGAGGTTGCAGGTTCAACCCCCACGAGGTCGGCAGCATTCTTTCGTGGAGATTGATCATGAAATATTTTCTACAGTCATTCTCTCCCTTCCGCTGATTCAAGAAGGGCGGTTGTCAGTTTCTGGCAAAAGAATGTGCACAATACTGGTTAACCCCTTAGAGGATTAAGCCTGCCCAGTAAATGTGTAGCTAGGTAAACTGACCGCGCTCGACATGAACCCATTGGGTTGACTGGGCCGTAAAACCGCAACACAAACGAACAAATCTCCCTTTCTTATTTCTGACAATGATTGTGTTCCCCCACCATGGGGGGAGGACATATTGTTTTTAGTGCGGATCCCGTCGGTGTCGGCGTAGCCACTTGTCTGCACTCTATCTTCTTACTGAATGAACAGATTTTAGCTAAACTTACACAAATATATCATTGGGAGGGGGAAAATGCTGATTAGATTTTGGTGACCTTGACTCCATTTTCAAGGTCACAGGAAGGCTTAGATCGTTGAAAAATGGGGCATAGCCTCCTCTGCACTCTGTCTCCTTATTGAATGGACAGATTTTAGCCAAACTTACACAAATATATCATTGGGAAGGGGAAAAATGCTGATTAGATTTTGGTGACCTTGACCTCATTTTCAAGGTCACAGGATGGCTTAGATTGTTGGAAAATGGCTTGTCTGCATCCTATCTCTTGAAAGAATGAATAGATTTTAACCAAACTTGCACATCTACATTGCTGGGACATGTTAAAAAACTGATTAGATTTTGGTGACCTTGACCCCATTTTCAAGATCACGAGGGCTTAGATTGTTGGAAAATGGCTTGTCCGCACCCTATCTCTTGTAGGAATGAATAGATTTTGACTAAACTTGCACATGTACAATGCTGGGACATGTAAAAGAACTGAATAGATTTTGGTGACCTTGACCCCATTTTCAAGGTCACGGGAGGGCTTAGATTTGTTGGAAAATGTTTTGTATGCACCCTATCTCTTGAATGAATCAATGGATTTTGACCAAACTTGTACAGCTATATTGTTGAGACATGGAAAAGAACTGATTAGATTTTGGTGACCTTGACCCCATTTTCAAGATCACAGTAAGGCTTAAATTGTTGGAAAATTGCTTGTCTGCACCCTATCTCCTAATTGAATGAATGGAGTTTGACCAAACTTCTACATCTTAATTGTTGAGACATGGAAAAGAACTGATTAGATTTTGATGACCTTGACCCTAATTTAAAGGTCACGTAGGCTTTGGTTGGTGGAAAATGGCTTGTCTGCACCTTGTCTCCTGAAGGAATGAGTAGATTTCGGCCAGACTTGCACAGCTATATTTTTGGGACATGCATCTGAACTGATTATATTTTGGTGACCTTCACCCCGTTTTCAAGGTCAGACTAGGGCTTGGATTGTTGGTAAATGGCTTGTCTGCACCCTGTCTCCTAAAGGAATGGATTGATTTTGACCTAACTTGTACATCTATATTGTTGTGACATGGAAAAGAACTGATTAGATTTTGGTGACCTTGACCCCATTTTCAAGGTCACACTAGGGCTTAGATTGTTGGAAAATGGCTTGTCTGCACTGTATCTCTTGAAAAAATGAACAAATTGTTGTAACTTGGAAAATAACATTTTATTTTGGTGACCTTGACCCTATTGTCAAGGTCGCAGGAGGGCTCATATTGTTGGATAATGGCTTGTCTGCACGCCATCTGCTGAATGAATGGATGGATTTTGACCAAACTTGCACAGCTATATTGTTGAGACAGAGACAAGAACTGATTAGATTTTTTGTGACCTTGATCCCATTTCAAGGTTACACAAGGGCTATGATTTTAGAAAATGGCTTTTCAGCACCCTATCTCATTGAGGAATGGATGAATTTTGAACAAACTTACATATAGGTGTATTGTGACCTTGAGTTTATTATAGATACAATCTATTTTAATATGTCTGTTCAAACTGATGTGGGTGTGGGGTGGGGGGGGGTGGTGGGGGGAGGACATACGTTTTCCTCCAAAAACACTGTTCTAGTTATAACTTATACATGTACATGTCTTTATGTTGGAATGAGCTTACTCTTAGGATTTATATCAAGAATGAGCTTATTCTAAGAGTTTCCTGAGCCTTAATCCAGAAGTGGTGGGATCTACTTGTTTTTTGTGTTAGAATTAGGAGCTCCTTCCCACCTAATCTGCGAATACTAGCACATTATCTATAGGTTAGTGTATTGTGCAGTTAGAATGAAGTTTTTAAAAGTAAAACATATTTTAACAAGCAATACATAACCTATAGATAAGATAATCCCACCTCCCTATCCCCGCTTAGCTCTAGCCTTTAGGGCTTAACATTAAAGAAACTGACACTTGATCAAAAGAGCGGGAGGAATACATCACACAGGTGACTGCCTAAGGAGCTTTTGGATTTAGACTGTATGGGACGACTGTACAATCGTTTTTTCTGTGGAAGGTATGAACAGAATAGAATATAGCACATTATCTATAGGTTAAGTATTGCTTGTTAAAATATGTTTTACTTTTAAAAACTTTATTTTTCTGTTTGGCATCCAGTGGTAGTCAGGTGGTACGAAGGTGTCGTGTATCTTACGTCACCAGGGTGTCTGACTGATATTGGCTTATAGTTGGGCAAGGCCTGCTATCCTTGTAGCAGGTAAGGGTAGAGGGGGAATGTTTTTATTTCATCTGTTTCTTCACTTTCATTCCTGTTCCTCTTTCTTCCCTGCCCTTCTCTTTCATCTCTTCTACTATCTCTTCTATCTCTTTTCTCCCTTTCTCCCCAGGAGACAACACAAAATGACCCACAAGGGTTGACGTGTTGTTAAACCCCAACACAATCAGTCAGTTCATCATATGTCCATCTGTCGGTCACACTATCTTCTCCTAAACCAGTGGGAGGAGTTTAACCAAAATTGCTACGTGTTTTCCCCAGGTGGTAAGGGTGTGCAAGTGCAACATTTTTTTCTTTTTTTTTTTAGTAGGTGGTCGGGTGGTGCGAAGGTATCATGTATCTTACATCACCCGGGCGTCCAACTGATATTGGCTTACAGTTGGGCAAGGCCTGCTGTCCTTGTAGCAGGTAAGGGTAGAGGGGGAATGTTTTTATTATGCCCCCGCCATTTTCAATGGGGGTGCATATAGTATCACCGCTGTCTGTACGTACGTCCATCCCGTCCGTCCATCAGTGAGTTCGTCCCATGTAACACAAATGGTTTCCCTGCAATATCTTTTGAAAAAGATGGGTACACTGGATTGAAATTTTATACACAGGTATATAATCGTAAAATGTAGGTCAAGTTCGATTTAGGGTAAAATCCACCAATTATTTAGGGAGTTAAGGCCCTTTTTCAACATTGAAAAATAGTTTCCGTTTGATATCTTTAGAAAACATTAGTGTATTGGATTCATATTTAATACACAGGTATTAAAATTTTCAACTTTGAAAAATGGTTTCCATGCGATATCTTTTGAAAAGATTTATGTATTAGATTCAAACTTTATACACAGGTATATAATTATAAAATGTAGGTCAAGTTTGATTTAGGGTAAAATCCACTGATTATTTTGGGACTTATGGCCCTTTTTCAACGTTGAAAAAAAGTTTCCGTTTGATATCTTTTGAAAACATTCGTGTATTGGATTCATATTTAATACACAGATATGTAATCATAAAATAGAGGTCAAGTTCGATTTAGGATAAAATCCACTCATTATGGGAGTTATGGCCCTTTTTCATCTTCAAAAAATGTTTTCCTTTGGATATTTTTTTAAAAAAGATTGGTGTATTTGATTCATATTTTATACAAGGTATATAATCATAAAATATAGGTCAGGTTCGATTTAGGGTAAAATCTGCCAATTATTATGAGAGTTATGGCCAATTTTTTAACTTCATTTTTTGCTGAATGCCTGCCTGTGGGTGAGAATGGCCCTGGATGGGGGCATTTGTGTCATACTGAAACATTTCTAGTTTCTTCTCTTTCATTCCTGTTCCTCTTTCTTCCCTGTCTCTCTTTTCATCTCTTCTACTATCTCTTCTATCTCTTTTTTCCCATTCTCTGGGAGACGACACAAAATGACCTACAAAGGTTGACATGTCGTTAAACCCCAACACAATCAATTAAAAAAAGCAACATTATTTTTCCATTTATCCATCCATCACATTATCTCCTCCTAAACTACTGGGCAGAATTTAACCAAACTTGCTACATGACTTTCCCCGAGTGGTAAGGGTGTATCAACTTTATTTTTCACTTCTCGCTGCTTAGTGGTGAAAGCGTAGGGATTAGAGATGGCATGCCATTGACGTGCAATCTAGTTTGAGTTTTCGCTTGGTGCATGTCATAAGTTTTTCTCAAGTTGCCATTGCATTCTGCATTTCAGATGCTACTGAAGTATATGGTGAAGAATAGACGAATTTGCCAAGAAACTCACTAACCCTATATAGGTAAAGAATCTTTCTAAGCTTGTTCAGAAAAGGGAAGTGTCCAGGACAGCAAATGGTTAGCACTTCCTACTTTGGATCCTTGGATCCTTGGTTTGAATCCTGCTAGAGGCAGAATACAGCTCATGACTGCATGACACTTCATTTTACTGAGCCTTTCAATATCCCCTGTCCATCATCTTGATATGATTTAAATATCAATGCTGAAGGGGACGTAGAATGCCAAATCATTATCATATCCATACAACTTAGCGGGCCCCCGTAGCCTAGTAGATAAGAGAGTTGACTCTTAATCCATTAGGTTTCTCATCGCTGTGGTTCGAGCCTCGCTCGGGTCATATGTGGGAAAGCCAAGTTCTGCTTACGGATAGTCAGGTGGTTTTTCTCCGGGTTCTCCGGTTTTCGCCCACCTTCGATGAACGATCGGCTCGATATAAGTGAAATATTCTTGAAAGGGCCGTAAAACCCAAATCAAAAAAAAAAAAAAAAAATCCATACAACTTAACCCTTGTCATGCTGAATATTTTAAGATGCCATGCCCACTTCTAACTGTCAGCCAATGAGATGATCCATTTGTTGATACAAATTCATATACTTTGTACTTAATGATAAACTGCAGATCCAGATCAGTTGATCTGGATCTACACTGTTTGCAAAGGCAAGGTATATCCAGGTTCAGCAGGACAAGGGTTAAATAATGTTGAAAGGGTCAGAAAACACCAAATCAGTTACATTCCAAAGAAATTGTATGCAAATGACCGTATCATAATGAGAGAACATGAACTCATTTATGCCAAGTGGAATCTTCTACCGCAAATCTTTGGTAAGATCCATTTCCAGTAGAAGGGTTGTCTGATTAATTTTTGCTGCAACCGCATTAGCAAGCAGCAGAGAGATAGGGATCACTTTCTGGCATTGTCATACGCATAGGCATTGGCATCAATGTTAAGTCTGTACATGTTTTAACTCCATTCCCCAACCACCAATGTTTCTGGGCTTTTGAAACGTCAAACAGACGTCCACCATGATCCACCCTGCTCACTGCCTTTGACTGTTACTGATTTTGACTTATTTTTATACCCTGCCACACGATAGTGGTGGGGTATTATGGTTTCACGTCGGATGTCCGTGTTTCCGTCTGTCTGTCAGTCATACATCCATCTGTTTGTTCATTTTTTGTTTCAAGATGATAACTTGAGTAAACGTCATTGGATTTTCACCAAACTTGGTGTGTGCATTGATACTGTATTAACTTGAGTAAATGTAAAAGGGATTTTAACCAAAATTGGTACATGCATTGATATGAACAAGATCTAGTTTGGGATTGCTTATGGGAAAATTTCCTCAATATTTGACAGAGTTATCTGCCTGCAACATGATAATGGCGGGGTATTATAGTTAAACTTTTTTATTTACATTTGCTGAACAATGTTTAGTCTGCTTTTAGCTCCTTTGTTAAGTCTGTGCATTTAGCTCCACTTCTCAAATACCAAGGCTTCTGGACTAATGAAGCTTCATACACACATCTACCATGATGCACCCTGCTCACTGCCATCAGCCGTTATTGACCTTGACTTAATTTTCACGCTTTGCTGAACAATGTTTAGTCTGTGCTTTTAGCTTTGTTTCCTAAACAACAAGGCTAATATATAGAGGATATTTACTCTTGCTGTGAATACCGTAAATATTTTCATTGAGTGTAATGAAAGCATCAGCATTATCCCGAGTGCAAAGCACGAGTGAAAATTTAAATGTTTTTATTACACGAGGTGAAAAATTTATGGTTTTTGCTGAAAAAGAGTAAATTTTCTTTTTAGCTCGCCTGTACGAAGTACAAGGAGAGCTATTGTAGTCACCCCGGTCGTCCACGTTTGCGTTTGCGTTTGCGTTCCCGTTCCCGTCACACTGCGTTAAAGTTTTTCAAATGCTTGTATCTCAACAGTCACTCCTCACAGAGGCATCAAATTTGGAACTTAGGTACCTTGGAGGGTCTTCTGAGATTCCAAGAGAATAAACCCCTGGGTTCATGCCCCTGGGTGGGGCTAGGGGTCAGAATCTAGGACACCTTTGTAATACTGTGTAAAAGTTTTTCAAATTCTTATATCTTGACTTTCACTCCTCATAGAGCATTCATATTTAGAATTTGGGTACCTGGAGGAGTCTTCTGAGATTCCAAAAGAACATACCCCTGGGTTCATACCTCAGGGTGGGCCTTGGAGTGGGGCTAGGGGTCAAAATCTAGGACACATTTGTAAAATCTTATATGCCTACAGGTTATAGACACAACTGCTTATACATCAGCTAACTATGTGACATCGGTTTAAGTGTAAGAGAGTGAAGGTCATGGTGACCTACATTTTATGGTCCAGGTCACCTAGATTTCACGGTCCAGTGATTTTGCCTTATATCTTGAATACTATTTGTTGGATAAATGTCACACCTGGGATATTACTTCCATGTGACCCAATGAATGACCACTTACTATATCTAGGTCATTGTGACCTATATTTCATGGTTCGGTGATTTTGCCTTATATCTTGAATACTATTTGTTGGATAAATGTCACACCTGGGATATTAGTTCCTTGTGATCCGATTATTGACGTCAAAATATATCTCTGTTGGTGTGACCCTATATTTCATGGTTCAGTGATTTTGCCTTATATCTTGAATACTATTTGTTGGATAAATGTCACACCTGGGATATTACTTCCATGTGACCCAATGAATGACCACTTACTATATCTAGGTCATTGTGACCTATATTTCATGGTTCAGTGATTTTGCCTTATATCTTGAATACTATTTGTTGGATAAATGTCACACCTGGGACATTAGTTCCTTGTGACCCGATTATTGACGTCAAAATATATCTCTGTTGGTGTGACCTATATTTCATGGTTTAGTGATTTTGCCTTATATCTTGAATACTATTTGTTGGATAAATGTCACACCTGGGATATTAGTTCCTTGTGACCCGATTATTGACGTCAAAATATATCTCTGTTGATGTGACCTATATTTCATGGTTCAGTGATTTTGCCTTATATCTTGAATACTATTTGTTGGATAAATGTCACACCTGGGATATTACTTCCATGTGACCCAATGAATGACCACTTACTATATCTAGGTCATTGTGACCTATATTTCATGGTTCAGTGATTTTGCCTTATGTCTTGAATACTATTTGTTGGATAAATGTCACACCTAGGATATTAGTTCCATGTGACCCAATGAATGACCACTTACTATATCTAGGTCATTGTGACCTATATTTCATGGTTCAGTGATTTTGCCTTATATCTTGAATACTATTTGTTGGATAAATGTCACACCTGCGATATTAGTTCCTTGTGACCTGATTATTGAAGTCAAAATATATTTCTGTTGGTGTGACCTATATTTCATGGTTCAGTGATTTTGCCTTATATCTTGAATACTATTTGTTGGATAAATGTCACACCTGGGATATTAGTTCCTTGTGACCCCATTATTGAAGTCAAAATATATCTCTGTTGGTGTGACCTATATTTCATGGTTCAGTGATTTTGCCTTATATCTTTAATACTATTTGTTGGATAAATGTCACACCTGGGATATTACTTCCATGTGACCCAATGAATGACCACTTACTATATGTAGGTCATTGTGACCTATATTTCATGGTTCAGTGATTTTGCCTTAAATCTTGAATACTATTTGTTGGATAAATGTCACACCTGGGATATTAGTTCCTTGTGACCCGATTATTGACGTCAAAATATATCTCTGTTGGTGTGACCTATATTTCATGGTTCAGTGATTTTGCCTTATATCTTGAATACTATTTGTTGGATAAATGTCACACCTGGGATATTACTTCCATGTGACCCAATGAATGACCACTTACTATATCTAGGTCATTGTGACCTATATTTCATGCTTCAGTGATTTTGCCTTTTATTTTTATTACTATTTCATGGAGAATTGTCATACCTGGATTATTATATCTATGTGACAAAATGATTTACATACAAATACATCTAGGTCAGTGTGACCTATATTATATGGCTTAATGATAAAAATGTTACAATATAAGATGTACCCAGCAGGCAAGCTCGCTGTCCTACGACAGCTCTTGTTATTTTATTGTTCACACGCCATTATGCATTTCTGATGTCATAACAAACGACATCAAATAAAACATGATGGTTATGGCGTTGATGTTCAGTGCTTAACAAGTGAAGCCCTGGAAAGTCAAAAACAAAAAGTTTCGGCAAATTAAAATAGAAATGAGGAGTGAAAATTACATCCACTTGTAATTTTTCACTTGTGAAAATAGAGTTTATTTTGTTTGTTTTGATCGATTACAGAGAAATACTTCACTGGTGTTCTAAGGCTTGCGCGTAAAAACCAAGTGAGCGAAGCGAACGATTTTTTACACGAAAGCCTTAGAACACGAGTAATTTATTTCTCCGTAATTGATCAACAGAAACAAATAAACTGTTTGTTACATTTTCATTCATGTTTTACCTTTGAATTTTCACATTCAGCCATTATGATTTCCTACCAAAATAGTTCCAGTCAGTGCATAAATTTCAGGAGGCATGGTTTAGTTTGAAAATCAGTCGCCATCTTGTTTCCACTTAATGCAAAAATGATCCTGTGCTTGAAATACAGACACAACAACGTCATGAAAGTTGAACTGGATTATCAAGAAATTCATACTTTATATTTGCGTTGCAGGTCTTTCCTCGAAAACGCCAACTGGACATGAGAATTGAAGTCTGATCTCCATGATTTTATCAAATTTTCTGCAAAACGTCAACTATTGTTATTACCAACAATGTTAGCAACGTCGCCTAGCAATTATGATGCCAAAACGTTCGAAATGAAATAATTCACTTGGTGAATTATCCATTATAATTCACTGAGAAATCTCAGTAAATCACTGCTGAAAATATAATAAATCATATTCTTTCACTTGCGAAAATATTATTTTTATTCGTTTTGCATATACATTGATTTTACCACTTGCAATAAAATAAAACTTCATACACGCATCCTTCAACAAACTTTAATTTCCTTAACATATTTAATATGACAACATTTAAGAGTTTTTTGTCAACTCTTTCAGTGCTGCTGTCATTGTGTATGAAAAAGAAGTTCAGTTTCACCATTCGCTTCCATCGAAGGAGTGGAGATGATGCTGTTTGAAGATTCTGTGAGTTGACTTAGTATTTGTGAAGGATCTCTTCATATGATGTCAAAATCTGTTTGAAATATCAAACAGTGGCACGCTGTTCGGCGTGATTATCAAGATATCCTTCAATGTTAAGTCATTATTTGTGACGGATCTCTTCATATGATATCAAAATCTGTTTGAAATATCAGTGACACACTCTTCAGTGTGAATATCAAGATATCCATCACCTTTAAGTTGTTATTGTTTACTAACACTTTAACACATCAGACTTGTTCATTTGATTGTTGGGAATAGTAGATGTAATATACAGCTGGAGACCAATAACTGGAAACCAGTCTTTAGATACATTGACTATTCACACATTAACTGTTTATAAAGGTAGAATAAGAAAATACAGGATGAATACTAGGTTATATAATGATCAAACGAACAAGTCAAGTCCAGAGGTTTTGATTGTCCTTAATTGTGTATTGATCCTGCTGGTTGATACACAAACATACGTACAGTTCATTTTCCGTTTAACAAATTGTAAGTGTTAGACATTGTACGAAACTTAAATATTTTGCCATTTCCCTAATACCTTTTACTAAAAATAAAAAGTAGAATAATCTCTGCAATTAATGTTCATGGACAAATTTTGGTCAGATATTGACATGACATTTCTTTAGAGTTGGTACATGCATGGAAAAAGGTCTTCAGGTCATTTACAAATATATAGACAACCAATTCTGATCAAGATATTCATTGTCTGCCTATTAATACATTAGATATTGTGCAGTATATGACAGTCTGATCAGACTGCAATAATGTGCAGGCTGCTCTAGGCTTACACTGTTTCAGTTTACTACAAAGACCTTTTTGTATTCTTTGACTATATGAAGTGACAGTGTCATGAGGAACTTATTCACTGATTGCATTTTTGTTATCGTCTAATATTGAAAGGCACTTCAAACAGCCAATCATCATCATTCCTCATGGCCTGATCCTGCCTAATTAAGAACCAGTATTCACCTTAAGTTGTGTCTGTTGTAAAAGTGTCCAATATTAGAAATATGCTAATTCAGACCACCTTGACCATTCCTGGGTCAGATTCAGTAAAATTTGATAAGTCTGTTTTACTAGCTGTAAATGTAAAATTGGTGGACGGGTGGCAATTAGTGTGACCACACATTCTGCAGCATCTGATCTGGGTCTAACCTGTTTTCTCACTCCTGTTTGTCATAAAACATAAGGCTTCGTACGATAATTTGATAAATCTCAACTACCTGAGAAATTAAATAATCCTGGATTTGCCCCTAGCATCCCATTGGTCCCACCAGAATATTTTCTTCATGCTGATATATTCCTGTTTCCCATGTAAAAGGAGAGAAGAGGCCACGACCAAACTATGTGGATGTGCAGTCTGATCATGACCTTTGCTGCCCTTATAGCCTCAAAGACACTTTTTGCTTGGCATGGTGCCATTGATGTTTGTTTACTTTGGAACCCATTATTTATGCATTTTGTGACAGGATGCAGAAAATGGTGTATCAGCGCTTAGCATACTGGGTAAAAAGGTCTGAAATATTTTTCTTTAGTTTTACCAAAAACCTTATCCTGCTGAACACTACAACCCCTACCTTTGCAAACAGTGTAGATCCAGATCAGATGGCTTCTGAAGAAGCCATCTGATCAGGTTCTGCACTGTTTGTCATGCAGTTTATGAATTGAATGAATACTTTATATCAAGAAATCTGATTAGTCGATAGTCAGCAATGGGTATGGCTAAATTAATTTATTCAGCAAGATAAGGGTTAAAACATTTGCAGGAAGTGTTAATTTATGTTTTAAGAATGAAATTGCCAGCCTCCATGGTGCAGTTGGGTGCGCATCGGACTGGAGACCAGGAGGTCGCGGGTTTGATCCATGCCAAGGCCGGCAACATTCTTGTGTGGAGATTATGAAATATTTTCTTCTGTCTTTCTCCCTTCTGCTGATTCAAGAAGGGCAGTTTCTGGTGAAAGAATGTGCACAATACTGGTTAACTGCTTAGAGGACTAAGCCTGCCCAGTAAATGTGTGGTTAGGTAAACTGACTGCGCTCAACATGGCCCCATTGGGTTGATTGGGCCGTAAAAACACAAACAAATATGTGTAATTTGCCCATTGTGCTGAAGGTTAATCATAATAACTGTACCAGATATATCATAAATATTCAGACATCTTTCTCCATACCATACTTGCTTTAAGCTGTTATGGAAATGGTTAAAGGGATTGATACAATTTGAGGGGAGGCAGCTTTTGTAAAGCTGTTATGGGGAGTCAGCTCTTGTAAAGCTGTTTTGCCTCCCTTCTGGTCCAGATATATCATAAATATTCAGACATCTTTCTCCGTACCATACTTGCTTTAAGCTGTTATGGAAATGGTTAAAGGGATTGATATAATTTGAGGGGAGGCAGCTTTTGTAAAGCTGTTATGGGGAGTCAGCTCTTGTAAAGCTGTTTTGCCTCCCTTCTGGTCCAGATATATCATAAATATTCAGACATCTTTCTCCGTACCATACTTGCTTTAAGCTGTTATGGAAATGGTTAAAGGGATTGATACAATTTGAGGGGAGGCAGCTTTTGTAAAGCTGTTATGGGGAGTCAGCTCTTGTAAAGCTGTTTTGCCTCCCTTCTGGTCCAGATATATCATAAATATTCAGACACCTTTCACCATACCATACTTGCCTTAAAGCTGTTATGGAAATGGTTAAAGGGATTGATACAATTTGAGGGGAGGCAGCTTTTGTAAAGCTGTTATGGGGAGTCAGCTCTTGTAAAGCTGTTTTGCCTCCCTTCTGGTCCAGATATATCATAAATACTCAAACACCTTTCTCCATACCATACTTGCTTTAAGCTGTTATGGAAATGGTTAAAGGGATTGATACAATTTGAGGGGAGGCAGCTTTTGTAAAGCTGTTTTGTCTCCCTTCTGAAAAGAGGTCTTCTTTAAAAGGTAAGGATTGGCTCTCCTATAAGTCCGCACAGTCAAGCAATTCCGTATTTTTTAGATTACAGCTAGTGTCCCTTTTGTCTACTTCTTTATAAAGGCATATGTTGTTGGTACCCATTTGAATTGCATTGACTTGATTCAAATGAGTACCCATAGTATAAATATAAAAGTGTATGTTGTTGTAACTCATTGGATTGCACCAACTTGTCAGTGCAATTCAAATGAGTACCCACAACATATACATAAAAGCGTATGTTGTTGGTACCCATTTGAATTGCATCAGCTTGTCAATACAGTTCAAATGAGTACCCACAACATATACATAAAAGCGTATGTTGTTGGTACCCATTTGAATTGCATCAGCTTGTCAATACAGTTCAAATGAGTACCCACAACATATATATAAAAAGCATATGTTGCTGCTACTCATTTGAATTACATCAACTTGTCAATGCAGTTTGAAGGGGTACCAACAACATATGCTTTTATAAAGAAAATCAGAAAAAAAAGGCATAAACATCATCAAATAAGTCCTTTACTGATCATTTTCTCAAGTGTTCCCTGTGTGGTAATTAGGTTGAATATGGTATATTATGGTGAACTGACTCAAAAAAAAAGGTTTCAATAGTACCAAAAAAATCATACTTAACTGAGATAAAACTGACTTTCAAAATTCCAATTTGTTCATGCCCAGCATCCAAAAAGGAATATTGGTAAGCAGTGTAGACCCAGATCACAGCATCTGATCAGGGTCTACATTGTTTCCAATAATCCCAGGTACCATATTCTTCTTCATGAAATTGTTGGAATTAAACATTTTTGATGCTTAAGATTAATTAACCCTAGTCCTGCTGAACCCATATATGTCCTGCCTTTGCAAACAGTGTAGTCCCAGATCAGTTGGCTTCTGAAGAAGCCAAATGATCTGGATCTACGCTGTTTGCCATTCAGTATGTGAATTTATATCAATGATCTGGATCAAGTTATCTGATTGGTTGAAAATTTGAAAAGGGTGTGGCATCTTAATTTATTCAGCAGGACAAGGGTTTTAAGCATTATTGACACAAAAAGTTCAGCAGCCAATATTTTGAAATAATTTTCTAATTTTTCCTAGAATATACCTTGGCTTTAACATTTCATGCAAATTGTGTACAAAGGAGGAAATTTGTATAAAATGTTGAAGCTTATTTTCGGAGAAAAATGCCATCATTTTGTCATCTGCTGAATTTGCCCATGTACAAATGTATTTGTAATGGTTAAAGATCTAGTTTCAGTTCTTGAATTTTTTATATCTATACCAACTACTGAATGCAGAACTGTTGGATTATGGACAATAGTAATATAACATTGGGTCTAACTTCTTTTACCAATGTTTTAACCCTAGTCCTGCTGAACCCGGACATACCCTGCCTTTACAAACAGTGTAGCCAACTGATCTGGATCTGCACTGTTTGTCATTAAGTATGTGAATTTTTTTCAACAAATTGGATCAAGTAATCTGATTGGCTGAAAATTAGAAGTAGGTGTGGCATCGAATTTATTCAGCATGACAAGCATTAATTACATACATGTATTTGCAGTATATATGGCCTGATAAAGAATTAAGTGCAATATTATCAGAGGGATGAATATTTGGTGATAATTCTAGGATAATTTCTCCATAAAAGCATATGTTTTGGTGCTCATTAGCAGCTTTTTTTGAGAACTAGAGAAAATTATCTTTTTAGCAAGTCCTGAATATGGAGGTATTTTCGATAAAGGTCTGTCTTTTAGGCATCACTCAGAAAGACTAAAAAGTTGTTTAAATGCACAGAATGTTTTTCTTATATAAAAAATGCCACATTTATCATGATATGCTACAGGCTTTGTTTTAAATTGCACAACATTTTCTTTCAACTTCTGTCACAATGATTGTGTATGCACTAGTCAATATCTGACCACAATTGAGCAACCAGAAACATCATTTAGGAGAGTAATATTTTGTAGTTTCACCGGCTCAACATGACCTCAGTAGAAATGACTGGACCGTTAAACTCCAAATCAAACCCAAATTCTGTAGTTTCAAAACCATTAGTCTAGTTGATGCTAATCAGGTAATAAAAATGTGTTGTTTCAAAACCATTAGTCTAGTTGATGCTAATCAAGTAATAAAAATATGTTGTTTCACCATTAGTCTAGTTGATGCTAATCAAGTAATAAAAATATGTTGTTTCACCATTAGTCTAGTTGAAGCTAATCAAGTAATAAAAATGTGTTGTTTCACCATTAGTCTAGTTGAAGCTAATCAAGTAATAAAAATATGTTGTTTCACCATTAGTCTAGTTGAAGCTAATCAAGTAATGAAAATATGTTGTTTCACCATTAGTCTAGTTGATGCTAATCAAGTAATAAAAATATGTTGTTTCACCATTAGTCTAGTTGAAGCTAATCAAGTAATAAAAATGTGTTGTTTCACCATTAGTCTAGTTGATGCCAATCAAGTAATAAAAATGTGTTGTTTCACCATTAGTCTAGTTGATGCTAATCAGGTAATAAAAATGTGTTGTTTCACCATTAGTCTAGTTGATGCTAATCAAGTAATAAAAATGTGTTGTTTCACCATTAGTCTAGTTGAAGCTAATCAGGTAATAAAAATGTGTTGTTTGACCATTAGTCTAGTTGATGCTAATCAAGTAATAAAAATGTGTTGTTTCACCATTAGTCTAGTTGATGCCAATCAAGTAATAAAAATGTGTTGTTTCACCATTAGTCTAGTTGATGCTAATCAGGTAATAAAAATGTGTTGTTTCACCATTAGTCTAGTTGATGCTAATCAAGTAATAAAAATATGTTGTTTCACCATTAGTCTAGTTGAAGCTAATCAAGTAATAAAAATATGTTGTTTCAAAGTGGGAAAAATGAACTGTATGTTGTTATATTGATGCTATAGTGAAATGTTTTCTGACATGTTGATATACCAATAATGAACTTACCAGAGAATAATTGGACTTAACCCTTGTCCTGCTGAACCCAGATATACCCTGCCTTTGCAAACAGTGTAGATCCAGATCAGTTGGCTTCTGAAGAAGCCAACTTAACTGGATCTGCACTGTTTGCCTTTAAGTATGTGAATTTATAGCAACAATCTAGATCAAGTAATCTGATTGGCTGAAAATTAGAAGTAGGCGTGGCATCTTGATTTATTCAGCAGAACAAGGGTTAAAGGGACTTGATACAGTTCCCCATTTTAACAGGGGAGACAACTTTTGTGATATTGACACATGGGGGGGGGGGGGGGGGGAGTGGGGGGGGGGGAGTGGGGGGGGGGGGCTCATATTGACACATTTCTAGTTTACTTAGGGAAGTAAAACAATTTTGAAAAGAGTTGTCTGCCAGAAATAGTGTATTAATTCCTCTTTACCCATTAAAGACTGAATGAACACTCCCACACTATATATTGGAAGAGCCCGTTTTTGATTTTAGGTATCACAGGCTATATTATATAGATTCCTAAAGAAAAAAGGTTGAACTATTTGCAAACAGTGGAGATCCTGATCAGAAGCCGCCTTCTGATCTGGGTATGCACTGTTTGCCAGTTACCTGTTAAGGGATCTCTAGTCTTCAATGGGTTAAGTTGTTTAACACTTAGCACTTTGGGTAAAATTTTCAGCAGACAACATATTGAAATATTTTTCTTATATTTCCCAGAAAACAGTTTTAACTGCACAATACATTACCCTAAAGATAATGTGCTACACTCTATTCTGCCCATACCTTCCACAGAAAAAACGACAGAAACGTCGTCCCATACAGTGTTAATCCAAAATTCCTTTAGGCAGTCACCTATGTGATGTATTCCCTCTATTTTGATCACATGTCAGTTTCTTTTCTGTGGACAAAGAAAGTAAACAGGGATTTTTTCTCCGGGTGAAAAAGTTCTATTTTCTTCCTTTTTCGCTGGTTGAAATTTATTCTTTTTTCTTTCTTTGGTTCCTTTAACCATGCCTTTCACTTTTTATACTATTTTTTGTTGAAAATGGTTTTTCTATTTCTTGAAATTATCCTTCGCTCGTTCGATATAATGAGTTTTCGTGACTTTCATGACAATTCTTTGTGGTGAATATAGTCATAAAATCACGTTTGGATACTTGTTACAAATGAATTAAATACTCTTTTTGTTCCACGTAATCAACCTGTTCTGCGTGTAGCTACTGATCAGATTAACCTGAAAATTTTCTGAAGACAGAAGAAATTACACTTCTAGAAAGTGTTTCATGGCTAAGAAGAAGAAGATCACAAGCCATGTCTGATTCTTCAGACTAAGAAAATTGATGGGAGCACTACCCCACATGGCCCTGCTGCCCAGGGGAAGACCTATCTAGATGGCAACTCCAGGGTACTTGTACCCAGAGGAGTGTAAGTCCACCGGTCACCAGCCATTAGCCCAATGGACAAGAAGATAGACTCACTGGTCACAGAACGGCCGGTGACCGGTCAAGGGTCATGGGTCATTGACCACTGGTCAGTGACCGCTGGTCAAATGGGCTTTATACAAGAATTTTCAAGTCAGTCAATCACTGGTCACCGGTTTTCATGCCACTGATCATTGGACTTAGAAAATATCAAAACGGGAAGTCAATATTCAACGGTCACCGGTCAACCAGCCACTGGTCACCGGTCATATGACTTTATATCAACCTGCATTAATGAAGCCTATGCCATGGTATAGAGTTCACTAATAATAACTCAAAAAAGAGTTTTATTACCTCTTCCCAACATTGTAATTGATCCGTCTGACAACAACAGGAGATAGGACAACAGACTTTTAGATTTCCCTCTCTGGTTGTATTTCCAGGAGAGATCGGTCTAGAAGTAAAACATAAATCCAAGAAGAGGAGGAGATATAGATTGTTCTCTACATCCTCCTCTTACCCCTGGAATAGATCTTTAGTAATATGTCTATCCCAGTGTTGTAATTGAATCATCTTACAACAACTGGAGATAGGACAACAGAACTTGCAGACTCCCCTCTCGGAATGTATTTCCAGAAGGGATTAGTCTAGAAGTAAATAAAATCCAAGAAGAGGAGGAGACATAGATCATTCTCTACACCCTTTTCTTCTAGGTCTGCATCTTTAGACTATCGCTAAGAAGGGGTAATCTAAAGATCCAAAAAATCTCACAAGAAAAGAAGAAGAATATATTCATCTTCTTCATCTTCTTTTTAATTATGTGATAATCTGTCCCATGATTATGGCAGAGAATAAGAAATAGACATAGTCCACTGGCTGCACAGGATCCGAGTATACTACAGCCTATGGAAATAACACATGTCCACATAATACAATATGAACTTACAAGCTCTATAAGGACACAGGTTCAGTCCTCTGATAGGGCAATCAATAAATTTTCAGGCTTTGCCTCCCCAGTTATAGGCCAAAAGATGAGCAGTGAAGCCTTTATCTGGCATTGTACTCCTTAAGGAGTTGTGTGCAACTATTATTAGTAGTGCATCAATCTAAGTTAGTTAAATATACTACCAAATGTCTCCAAAGCAAATTGACACGGAGAAATTGGCAAACATAATATGCTTCAAAAAAAAAAAAATTTAGTATCTTACTTGGCACAGACTAAATTTTTATAGAGCTAGAAGCAGTATTTTACAACAGCCCGCAAACATATAGCCATAAACTCGCATGTATATATATATTTGTTTTTCTTCTGCTGCTTACTTGTGTATGCAACAGCAAATAATGTCCGTTTTGGATCTTTCATGGCTGATTAAAACCATAGCTAAGTCTATTAAACATGTAACGATTATGTCTATGATCTTAGCTTCGGAGATTTTACAAGCTAGACGTGATGCAGTGCTGGCCACATCTAAGATTTATTGGATAATTCCAACCATGAGTTGCGAAACGCTCCATTAATTCTGAACCTTATTTGATAACAAATTAAGGCAGTGCCAAGTGCAAATTTGATGTCCAGCAACGGAGCTTCTTGACAACTTTCTCTGTTGCTACTACCATACAACAACAAAAGTGACTTCAGGCTTCTACGATCTTTAAGAAAACCGAAGCAGTCATATAAACTGTTAGGCCTCAGCAGACACATCTGTACAGGCCTAAAGTCAGACACAGTAATACTTATCAAGTAGAAAGTAATGATGCTAAGAGAAGTGGAAATCAGAAACAGCCCCTCCCTCTAAGCAAGACTTCTCTTCCACAAAATTATAAGTCCACCTCTTCACACTGCTAGTCCTACCACGTCTAGACATTCCAGTGGGAGGAAGATTGGCCTATTTCGCTATTTCTCAATAAGATAGAACATTTCGGCTTTGCAATATGGGAAAAAACAACAACTGTAATTTTCAATTATGTCTCATCTAGAAACTGTGGGTAAGTAGGATGTTATTCCAAAATATATTCAACAATCTCCCTCTGATTTATGAATTAGAGACATTTGAGTAAAGGTACTGTAATTTTGTCAGTAACATAAGTTTCATGTGTACCTTTTATTTTGATTACTGTATACAAATACACTCTTTATAGAACAACCTGTGTATCTTACAAATGAGTGTCTATAAAACCACACACACAGATTATTAACCAAACAGGCCAAACTGAAAACTAATATTTATTTTAAAAAGATAAGAAGATATGCAGATAAATAATTTGTGCATTTTTGAAAAGTTGTACCTTGACGATTTTCTGAAATATTAAAGTAAACGTTTTAACAAGTAATTGTCTAAACATCTAACTACAGAAAACAACTGCTAAGTTAATCGGCTAACGCTTGGCCAAAATATATTGACAATAAAAGGCATCTGAAGTGTAATGTATGTTTCAAAGAAACCTGACTATCTGCAAATTTTAAAAAATTAAGATATAAAGGAAGTGTAACATAGTCAATGTATTTTTTTTTTTTTTTTTTTGGTATAGAGCTAGTACATGTACATTTTCAATAAGAATATCATAATATGTCTATAAAGTCATATGTTAAATTTTACTACATGTGGAAAGTACGAGTAATGTAATGAATAGCTGACAATTTATTTCAGAAAATGATACGTTGAAACCTCCCCCTCCCACCCAACGCCCACACCCTAAAATATCTAATTTTTGTTCACAAATACCCAGATGAGGACCCAGATGCTCTAGTCAGCATGGAGGCCTGAGAAAGCGAGCTCTGAGAGCATGTCGTTTTTCTGTGTCAGAGCCTTCGTGGCCGAGCAGTCGTCAATTATAAAAAGTTGGCTCGCCCTTAAACACCAGGTAGAAGGCCTGCAGGTTATCATGAAGGTGCTCACCCGGGTCTAGAAGTAGACCTCAGGGTCGGTCCAGATCCAGGGGCGCTGGTATGTTTTATTGTACTTTATGGTGGGGCACAGGACCACGATGTGTCCAAAGAACCCCCGGTAGGGGCCTTCGAGCAGATCCAGAATGAAAACTGTTTTTCCACATCCAGTTTGCCGGCAGACTAATGCCACTGCCATGGAGCTGCTCATCCTCGGTCGTTCGAAGGTCAAGCCACAGAGTGAACTTGGACGTCAAGAACTCCCCCAGAGATACGTTGGCGAGACCAAGGTCTTTCGCGACCATGGCCACCTTGGGATGACGCTTGCAGCCGGCTGCGAAGAATTTCTTTGTCTCGCCCCACTGTTGATAAGCGCGCATCCCTTGGCTGAAGAGTTGATTGGGGACCCCCCCCCCCCCTTGATCCTGACCTCATCCTTTGTGATTTTTGGGTTTAAGAAGCTCTCCATGTTGCGAGCAAAGGGTTGTTGTGCGGCAACATCCTCGAAGAGCATCAGGATGGGCACGTCGAGGCAGGGACCTTGAGGTTGATATTCCAGAGGGTGTCGCTCTTGTCTTTGCTGATTTTTCGGTGCCTCAGAATCCGGCCATAGAGGATCGCAAGACAGCCATTGTACTGATTGGCAATCATTCGGGCCAGCTCGGGCTGAGTGACAATGTCATACTCCAAACTGATGTTCTCAATATCATATGAGGCATCAGCATCGCCTGTGGGCTGGATCACGCAGCTGTAATCGTTGAAGATGAGTTCATACTCCAGGTGGTCTCCCAGCGCGCTCAGGTAGAAGTGCATGTGGATCTCAAGCAGCTCGAAATCAAGCGGGATGTAAAAGCAGTTGTCGAAAGCATCAGCGATGGCCTTGTCAGCCGCAACTGCCTCATCTTTATTTCCGGCATCGATGCGAATTTGCGTTGTATTTCGACTACCAGAGGTGTCGATGCCCTGGTACTGGTCATTTTTCCTCTCTGAGGCCGTCTTCCAGAGATCGCTGTAACAGTTGAAGACATCACTGTCGTTGATGGACATAACCTCATTGCCGGAGATTTTGATTACTGTCTTTTTCACAATGGCGCGGCACCGGCCTCGGTGGCTCAGTTGGATGTGCCGTCCGACTGGAGACCAGGAGGTCGCGGGTTCAACCCCCGCCGAGGTCGGCAACATTCTTTCGTGGAGTTTGATCATGAAATATTTTCTACGGTCATTCTCTCCCTTCCGCTGATTCAAGTAGGGCAGTTGTCAGTTTCTGGCGAAAGAATGTGCACAATACTGGTTAACCGCTTAGAGGACTAAGCCTGCCCAGTAAACGTGTGGTTAGGTAAACTGACCGCGCTCGACATGACCCCATTGGGTTGACTGGGCCGTAAAACCTCAACACAAACAAACAAACAATGGCGCGGCCCAGGTTCTGAACCACTGTCCTGTTCACATCTTCACTATCCAGCATGATTCTGAAGGCCAGGCGGGCAGTCCCTGGAACGATTACGATCCTGATCAATCGTGCTCGGGTTATTGGTTATCACGACGGACTGCCGCACGCCTTTGACCCCCAGGGGCTCGCTGAGGCACCGGTAAGGATTAAGTTTGCCTCCAAATTTGCTTGAAGCCATGGTGTATTTGAACCTACGCAACAACCATCAAATGAGCATCCACTTTGTACGCCGCAATGGATGACGTCACTTTCGAGAACCCCACGTTCGACCCCGACAGGCCTGGAGTAGACGATGATTATAGTTTCGACCTCCCCGACCCCCCCATGGAGCCTCCGCCAGACGTCCAGCAGCAGCTAAATGCATCCGGCGACAATTTACAGAACTTGGCTGGCGAGTTTAGGCAGGCCGAGCTGGATGCCCAGAAAAAGCGCCTTGTTGACAGCTTCTACAATGAAGTGAGCCATACCTATGGGCTGCGCCCCAAAGGCAGGATTGACTATAGCCAATTTGGGACTGATGTTGAGGGTAAAACACTCTACTGAACACCCGAAGACAAGAAGATCTCAGTTGCTGCGACGAGGGGAGGATTCCGGTTCCTGGCTTTAGACACGCTGGCCCGAAGATACGAAAAACGGTGGCACATAATATTATGTGCTGCGGAGATCACTGGGGCTCACTGATTATAGATTGGGGATATCGCGGGGGCTTGGCAAAGAGGCCGTGGAAACACTCCAGAATGCAGAGGAAACACTCCTGAAAAACATTGAATCCACCTCTCCAGCGTGACCAACGACGTCATTAGGACAACAGGAGATGTTGAGACCGCATTGAAGTCCATCGGGGATCTGCCAGTGGACACCACGTGGATATCCCAGTCCACAAGTGATCTGGCCGGAGTGAGGAAGGCCATGACGAGATGAGCTCGCTAACAACCTGGCGAAGCTGTCAGATGTCGACAACTAGAAAACCCAAGTCGAGAAGCACTTTTTTTTTTTTTGAAGGGAAAATTTTATTCATTTTAAACCCCATTTTACCCTGAAGCCCCGGGGAAACTATCAGGGTTGATATACAATGTATATAGATATAAAATTATGATGAGCCACTCATACCAGCACTCTCACATTTTATTATTATGGCAATACAATAAATATAGGTTTAATTTTTTTTATTCTTATGTTTGCAAATTATCCCTTACACCCTTCTGTTTAGGATAGTTATAGGAAGAAAAAGTCTATTAGAGAACAGAGATAGGCAGACCTCAACGCTCTTATCTAGCAATTTTGGGTTAACTCAGAGAAACAGCCAACCTTATGGTGGCATAAATATTACTGCCCGCATTTGTACCTTCTGGTTTTAGATTTTTTTTTTTTTTATAAAACTTAATTATACTTCAAAATTCAAATAGAGTTTTTTCCACATTGAGGTCTGAGGAAAAGGGAAGGAAGTAAACCCATAGCTTCTATCATCAGTCATCCAGGACAGGTCAATCTTCCCTAATAGTATTTATTAGATATATTGATACTAAAGTCACTATTAGAAAGGGTGATTAGTTGTACTAAGTTATTCTTTTTTGTTTTAACAGGTCCATACAGGAGCATTAGGTATGAGTACAGAAGATACTTTTATGTATTTTTATGTCAACAAAAGCCTTGCTAATGTATTTATCTAAGTGATTAAGGAATCTGAACCAATGTTATTTATTGTACAGGCCATGACGAGAATGAGAGATGAGCTCGCTAACAACCTGGCGAAGCTGTCAGATGTCAACAACCAGAAAACCCAAGTCGAGAAGCACTTGGCCCGGGAGCATCAAAAACTGACGGAAACTGACAACACTTAATTCCAACAAGAGATTCGAGATCGAATGAAAAAGTTGCAGGGCGAGCACTCTTACATCGAGCTTGAAAGGCAGGCGAGGTTCAAGGCCCTCTCCACGAACCGAGGAGCTCTCCGGTCCCAAATAAACCGAATTCGTGATACAATCAGGCAGCTCTCCATGAAGACGAGGCTGGCTGAGCGCATTCCCACACTCTTTCGTGAGCAGGGGATAACGATCATGAGCATCCTCACAGCAATCGGCATGGCGATAAGAACGCTTGTCCTTGCTCTCACTGGCGGAGTAGCGGGGGACACCCCATCGCCAGCTCCCAAGCCATCCGACAAGGGCGGGGTCAAGGAGTGGATAAAAAAGCACCTACAGGCCCTTGGGCATGCCCTGGCCAATTTGGCCGTCAGGGTCGCTGCGGCCCTGCCCAGCATCATAGGCTCAATTGTCTCTGGCTCCAGAGCAAGTTTGATAAGGCCGCGACTTGGCTCGCTGACAACGTGTGGGCCTTGGTCATCGGCATCGGGCGCTTCTCCTCGTGGCCGCAAGGGACTGGCTAGCCAGACCCCAAGCGCCACTAGGCCAACCCGGACCCCTGCGGCTATGAGAGCTGTTTTTTCTTCTTCATGGCTTGCGCGACCAGACCTGTGTTGTTTCTGGCCCGGAGGGTCAGCATGACCCGCAGGGTCAGCAACAGCGGCTGCGGGTCTGCCACTCGGTGGCCCCTTGTGATCAGTCTTGGCTGGTGCTGCAATTTTTCCTTCGAAGGACTTTTCGCCTGTCCCGCTTATCTGCTCCGACTCGTTGATTCCCAGGTTGTGGCCAATGGCTGCTTCAGATCCAGCGATCATGATTTCGTTGTTGTAGCCCTGGACATTGCCCGGGTGGAGAGCCATGTCACTCGGGGCGAGGTAGAGCTCTATCCCGAAGAAGTAATCGAGTGGTGTGGAGGCATACTGGAGCATCTTTTGATATCGCGCGATGCTGCTGGGGATGTCGACGGGGGAGGCAATGGCGTCTTCGATATTCGCCCTGTCATCATAGGCATTCTTATACCAAGAATGAGATTTTTGTCCAGGAAGGGCCACTCGCAGCTCCTCAAGAATACACCTAGTGGTGAAGTACGTGGAAGCGATACAGACTCACAAGGAGTGGATCTGTGGCTTGGAGGTGGTCCTCAACAGAGACCCCGCAGCCAGCAGTCGCGTACTAAACCGCGAAGTTCAGTTGGCACTGCCACCAGGTCATCGGAGCGTGTTGCCAGTTGTCCCATGCCTTGTTTGCCATAGTGATGTCCCTGGTGAGTGGGGGATTCTGGTACTGGGCAAAGATGTCTGGGAAGATGGCTTGGAAGTCACTTCCCTTGTCATCAACCTTTATCTGCTGGTCGGTGAGAGAGAGCGCCTGCTTCTCTGTGAAATGGCCCTCCGCCCGATATGTTGCAGAGCTTTTGAATGAGTAGGCCCCCTTGTTCATGCTTTGGGTCACTATGTACGTCACACTCCCCGGCATTCAAAATTGGGAAACCGGTCTTGCATCTGTTCCCGGCACTGCATGTCGGGGGCTGAAGGTCGCTCTCTGTGAGCTCACGTATTACCACCGCTGGCTCAATAGTTTCAACCAGACAGTCCACACTGAAGATACCAGATGGGTACTACAACACCTGCAAGCTAGATGATGTGCTCCAGCCTCTGGGCACCGAACTTCGTCTGCATGCACCCACCGGCCGCTTGGAGCTATCTGCATGCCCCCACTGGCCCCTTGGAGCTGTCAGCAGAGAGACGTCTGGTCGTAAATTGCCAGCTAGCTGACCTGCTCAGGTTTTCTTGAAACACATTCGAGCCCGGCAAACCACACACCGCAGACAAGCCACACCAGCTTGCTGTCCACAGGGAGTTTGCATGCACCTCGCTGAGATCAGCATTTCGGAAAATCAGCACAACGGTCGCCCATCTACACTGCTCAGATCCATCCCCGTTGAGAACGAGAGATGTCGGGGCGGTCGGACGTAAACATTTCCCCACTTGCAGTACAAACGGCTAGCATCGGGGACTGTTTCTCAACTGACCCTCACGGTATAAAAGACGTAGACGACAAAGAGTTAGATTTTGACCACTTAAGTGCTGTTCTACACATAAGAAATGTCTGACGCGGGTGGCCCTGGGAGCGCCAGAAAATGCCCCGGGCTGGCTTTAGCCGATCTGGGGGATACCAAAGGATTCAAAAAGGATGGAGAAGAGAACCAGCTGTATGCATTCCAGCTGTCCGACCGGGTGTACTAAAGAAAGAAAGTCGTCACCCAAGAGGGAGGTGGGGCGCAGAAGCTCTCCGAGCTGAGCAAGGTAGATGTTTCATATGCCGCCCCCAGGCAGCTCCACACGCTGGCATTTACTGGGAGCATGTGGGTCGCCTTTGCGGACTTGGTCCAAGAAACGGGGTGGCTCATTGACGTGAAGGTCTTGGCTCCTTACATCGTAACAGGGCGGGAACATAAGGTTAGAAAGGTGACAAATGCCGGCTCCCAGCTTTGTTCCTACATTCCTGAAACTAAGAACATGGTCGTTTCTGAGCGCTATACCCTGGGGACGGGCAACAGCCGGCAGGGAGTTCTCAAAATGGTTTCTGAGTTCACCCCGGCTGGGATCATTGGCGTAGGATTGCCGACTTCCACGATCCTCCTCGAGCTAGTCCTGGGAGACAGGCCCGGCGACTTCATCGATATTTTACCAGGCTTCACCCTGAAGTGGACAACAAGTACGATCAAATGAAGGCTGGGATCCGTCGTGGCATCAGAAAGAGGGTGGTTTGTCCGAGGGCGAAAAAAGCAGCTGTTGCGCCTCATGAAAGATGAGGCGATGCTAACAGCCAGTACCAAGCTGTTGGAAGAGCTCCAAGCTGGAAACAGTTGCACCTCTCGATAAGCATCTGGCAAGCTTAAAAGAGCGCAGTCTGGTCCAACCCGCCTTTGAGCAGCAGACGAGTTTATTAAGTGGAAGCATTAAAAAAAAAAAGTCCGTCGCCGGGATTCGATCTCATGCACAAAAATTCAGCAAAAGCCCCCCCGAGGTCCTGGCCAGTTTTTTTGTTTTTAGATTTTATCTAGGGGGGGGGGGGGGGTTTCTTGACCAGGACCTCTCACACTTCTAATCCTTGGCCACCCCTGCCTTCAGCGCCTGACTATGAATGAGGTGAAAGTCGTTAGAGGCTTTCTAGAAGTGCCGGCAATGTGTGTGTGGTGTTTGCATGTCTGTGGTACTACTTTAAACCTGTGCTTGTGTGTGCCCCTTGGGGCGATAGATACCTGTAAATTTACCATATATAAGCTTCACTTTGTGGTTGTGCAATAACCGAAGCGGGAAACCACCGGTATTCAGTATAAAAATCGATAATGGAAGTATATTAAAAAGGCTAGTCAAAGCCTGACCAACCTTATGGCTTACAGGTAAGTGCCTCCTTTTTGCGCTCAGGCCCCTGGGCCAGCGAGGGCGGGGGCCATCCCCAGGGACTCGGGGACGATAGCGGAGCGGGCTGGAGGCTAGCCAGGGGCCTGAATAACGGGCTCGGCCAGGAGGTCTGTGTGATGGAGACGGTCGGATACATAAATGATTACTAGTGTTCATTCAGCGCACCTAATCCTGTTTAATTTCCTCAAGTGGACCAGATAAATCAGATAGTTTTCGTGTTAGAGAGGCAAATGTACAACGTACCGCGCATGGTATGGCAGACCTGAGGGAAATTATCACCTGTAACGTTGACTTTCGTCTGGGAGGGAGTGGATATCCAGAACTTAAGATATGCAAGGACCATCCTCCTGCCGATGGAGACATTTTCAAAGGTATCTTGAGGATCTGTGCTCAACTAGAAAGTGATGTCCGGTTCTCTGACACTTCAGAATATTTTAGAAAGTTTGGCGTCAGCAGAGACACGTTTCCGGTTGTTTTGGACCAGTTATTGATTGGAGAATTAAACTGGGCACTCGTCCTCTCCATTGTGGCTCTTTCTGGAAGTTTGGCGGTCCAGTGTGCTGAAAAAGGGGAAGAAAAAAACATAGACCTTATTCGGGACTGGGCTGCATCATTTGCTGAAGTGAAGCTGGCTCCTTGGATTGAAGCCAGTCATGGCATGGAAGGACTACGAGATATACTTTCATCTCCGGGGACAAGACGTCAGTCACTGGGAAAGGAACAAACTTCTTGCTGCGGGGGCCTGTGTTGCGGTTGGCGTCATCATTGTAGGTCTCTTTGCCTCAGAGTGGGCAGGTAGCTAGCTAGAGCCAGTCGTCAAGCAGAACGGATGTGACCCAGGTGTGACACACGTAAGTGCTTCCTTTTTTTTTTTTTGCGTTCAGAGCCCTGGGCCGGCGAGGGCGGGGGGCTGTCCCCAGGGGTGCAGCTGGCCGACCCTACCAGCTCCGCTGGTGCTCTGGCGGTTCTCAAGCGGCCGTCCCGTCAGAGCCCCGGGCCAGCGAAGATGGGGGCCATCCCCAGGGGCTCGGGCTGGCCGTTGCCAATTATTTACGTAGGTCGGGCTGCCTTCACGTACACACAATTACGAATTGTTTATGTACGTCCGAGGCCCGATATAGCTACTCCAATACCCCCCTGCTGGGCGTATCCGAGGGCCCAGTCCTGGCCCCACTTCGATATAGCTACTCCAATCACCCCCCACCCTGCTGCTACTTTCATTCCTGTTCCTCTTTCTTCCCTGTCCTTCTCTTTCATCCTCTCTGCTATCTCTTTTTTCCCCCCTTCTCTGGGAGACGATACAAAATGACCCACAAGGGTTGACATGTCGATAAACCCCAACACAATCAAATCAGGTTGTGGATACAAATTCACATACTTAATAACAAACGGTGAAGAAGCCAACTTAACTGGATCTACACTGTTTGCAAAGGCATGAAATTTACTAGTTCAACAGGACTTGTGTTAAAATATCCAAATATTTACTTTAATTCTGATAGAGTTGTCTGCGTTGAAAATGTATCAGTTCACCTTAAATGTATGAGAGGAAACATGTAATGCAAACAATGGATGAAATTTCACCTACCTTTACTTCAGTACACAACTTCTGTGAAAACTTAGTGTAGTTGAAAGAACTGCTTCCTTCGTTCATTGCAGCATTATTTCAACAGATGAAATTTCACCTACCTTTACTTCAGTACACATCTTCTGTGAAAACTTAGTGTAGTTGAAAGAACTGCTTCCTTCCTTCGTTGCAGCATTATTTCAACAGCGATTATATGATTATGAAACATCAATATAGAATAAGATGTTGACATATTCATGTAACCAATGTTTACATTTTGTGTTGTCACAGTTCTCTGGAGTGGTCTGGTATTTCAACAGTCTCAGCTAGTGATGTGCAAACATTTGTGATTCACCCATTTTCTCCATGTTCAAATCATTTGATACAGTTGGAATGGGCCACAGACAGGACAGACAGACATTAACAGCCAGACAAATATACAGTGCCCTGCAGATATAGACAATTATGGATAACAACATTCTGGTTCTGCACTGTTTGTACAGATAATTACCATTCTGGTTCTGCACTGTTTGTACAGATAATTACCATTCTGGTTCTGCACTGTTTGTACAGATAATTACCATTCTGGTTCTGCGCTGTTTGTACAGACAATTACCATTCTGGTTCTGCACTGTTTGTACAGATGATTACCATTCTGGTTCTGCACTGTTTGTACAGATAATTACCATTCTGGTTACAGATAATTACCATTCTGGTTCTGCACTGTTTGTACAGATAATTACCATTCTGGTTCTGCACTGTTTGTACAGACAATTACCATTCTGGTTCTGCACTGTTTGTACAGATGATTACCATTCTGGTTCTGCACTGTTTGTACAGATAATTACCATTCTGGTTCTGCACTGTTTGTACAGATAATTACCATTCTGGTTCTGCACTGTTTGTACAGACATTTACCATTCTGGTTCTGCACTGTTTGTACAGATAATTACCATTCTGGTTCTGCACTGTTTATACAGATAATTACCATTCATAAAAAACTTGCTTTTCTGATTTTGGTCACATTTCTTATGGCATAAACTGTATTAGTACGAACCATGTTAAGCCCTTTTTAGCTCATCTGTACAAAGTTTTTCCAATGGCTGTTTCCTGAAACTGTATGTAAATAGAAGCATATGGTTGGCCTTGTGGTAAGCACTTTCGACTGGAGGCAGAATACCACTCGTGACTGTATGGTGCTTCACTGCACAGAGCCTTTCATTAACCACCCTTATATCATCTTGAAATGACTTAAATAATGTTGAAATTGATGTAAAACACTAAATCATAGAACAGACTTGCCCTGAAGTTAGATAATGATCTGGTTTTATACTGTACCTTAAGGTCAAGGCCACAGACTTTGAAAAAACTTCTGTTAAAGATTTACTCTGCCACACATTAGTGGAGAGGTTTTATGGTTTCATCTTGGCTGTCCGTGTTTTGGTCCGTCCCTATTTTCATTTCCTGATGGTCACTTGAGTAAATGTCAGTGGATTTTCTCCAAACTCGGTATATATTTATATGTGCATTGATATTGTGTATTGGGATTGCTAATGGGCAAATTTTGTCAATTTTTGAGTTACCTGCCTGCAAAATGATAGCGGAGGGATGGGGTGGAGCGGGGAGGATTATCATTTCATGTTTTTGTTTGATTTTTAAAAAGTTTATAGGGAGTGGTCGGGTGTGGCAAAGGTGTCGTGTATCTTACATCACTGGGGCATCCAGCTGATAATGGCTTACAGTTGGGCAAGGCCTGCTATCCTTGTAGCAGGTAAGGGTAGAGGGGGAATGTTTTTATTTTTTATCTGTTTCTTGACTTTCATTCCTGTTCCGCTTTCTTCAGTCCCTCTCTTTCATCTCCTCTTCTATCTCTTCTATCTCTTTTCTCCTTTTCAAAGTTTTTGGAGCTCAAACATGGAGGATCACTTTGATTTTACTCTGTTTAATGAGGATTATTTCTACTACTTAAACAAAACAGATATTTACTGGTAAAAACTAGTCCTGATCAAGTTTAGCTTTTTATAATCAGATAATTCGGATTTCATGATGTGCTTTATGAGATACATTTTAAACAGAACATTTTTTGATAATTATTTGGGATTTTTTTTTTATTTCTCCATAAATTTGGCCTCAGTGGCTCAGTTAGATGCACCGTCCGATTTGAGACCAGGCGGTCGCGGGTTCAACCTCCACTGAGGTCAACAACATTCTTTCGTGGAGATTGATCATGAAATATTTTCTATGGTCATTCTCTCCCTTCGCTTATTCAAGAAGGGCAGTTGTCAGTTTCTGGCTAAAGAATGTGCACAATACTGCTTAACCGCTTAGAGAACTAAGCCTGCCCAATAAAAGTGTGGTTAGGTAAATTGACAGCACTTGACATGACCCCATTGGTTTGACTGGACCGTAAAACCTCAACACAAACAAAATTTCTCAGTTCTAAATCAATTTTTTCTTGTCATGTTAAAGCTATATTTAAATGTGATCAGAAATATACAGTTATCACATTTGAAAATACATTACTTCTGTATCAATTTTTGTCATGTTAAAGTGGAATTCTCAAATGACCATCATTTTTCTCCATTGCAGACATACAGTAAATTGCAGAGGAACATATTCAGGGAGTTTTGTAGTATTTTCCTTAAAAAGTATTTAATGGTTACACATTAGAACCACCACAATGAGTATCAACATTATTTTTTAACAGAATTATTTTTCAAATGTGTTGTAGATACTTATTAGAAATTTCTCAACCCAATTTGGTGAGCACCCACAGTTCCTTTAAAGCACATTTTGGATATTTATTTGAATTGCTGCAATAAGGCGGTTCTAATAAGTAAGTTACTGCACTGACTTTATGGAAAAATGAGATTTTTTTCTAGGTCATTAAATATATCCATGATAAGAAAATAATCACTCAACAGAGCAAATTCAAAGTGACTGTCTGAGCTTGAATACTGAATAGTTAAAAAAAAAAAACGAATGAATGGGAAATGTGCAGTACAAAAAATGGGACTGTCATGAGCACACAGTACAACCGGCACCTTTGATGACAGACAGCTAATGAGATATGGATGTAAACATTGTTGACATAAAAAGGGTATGCAAAGAAATAGTGCCTGTAAAAATATCCAGAAAGAAAGCATTCCACTTTTATGCATTATGGGTATGTTATTTAATGTTTCTAGAGACCCAGCAGAAGTAATCTGATTTAATTTCTCTGCCACATAAGCCTGTGTGAGGTGGTCGAAGAAAATGTTTCCTGAAATTCGCACCAAAATCTGTTTTCTTTTTTTACTGGATAAATTATTTATGCGAAATATTCAAACAAGGTCTGAGCAAACAGTGTAGACCCAGATCAAACTGGTCCTATAGGAGTAGTTTGATCAGGGTGTGCACTGTTTGCCATTCTATCAGTACTTTTAGACTAAACTTATCAAAGGGTAGTGAAACAGACTTGGTAAATTTTTATGTGAATCTGTTTTCAGCTAGGCTCACTTCCCAGGAAAAAAATCTGGTATTTTCTCCTGCATAAAGTAAATTGGCAATCATTCAACAGCAATTCTGCAAAACTTGGCTCCGCAACTTGGTTTAATTATGAAGTTATATGCTTCCAAATGGAGCAAGTATTTAAAAAACGACTGCCTTTGTCTACAGATCAATTTTTATTTGGCTAACATGCATGGCAGAGGCGAAGGACTTTGAAGGCTAACATGGACAGCAGATAGGAATGGCAGTTGTTTCTTCCAGATAAAAATGTGTTCCAAGTTTGCACTAATGCTCTGGTAAGAAACCAATATAAGCTTTAAAAAAACGCTATTGCCAGTATTTCCAATTCATACAGTCAGAATATCAATTCCGTAGAGGTCTGCCTCAGTGGTTCAGTTGGATGCGCGCCCGACTGGTGATCAGGAGGTTGCAGGTTCGACCCCTGCTGGGTCGGCAACATTCTTTAGTGGAGATTGATCATGAAATATTTTTTATGGTCATTCTCTCCCTTCTGCTGATTGAAGAAGGGCAATTGTCACTTTCTGGTGAAAGAATGTGCACAAAACTGGTTAACCACTTAGAAAACTAAGCCTGCCCAGTGAAAGTGTGGTTAGGTAAACTGATCTGGCTCAACATGATCCCATTGGGTTGACTGGGCCGTAAAATCTCAACACAAACAAACAATTCAGTAGAGTTTAAGCATCATCTGGTGATTTGGAACTCAGTGTTTAATGGAGTCTCAAACTGATTTAGTACTGAAGGCTTACAGGGGAATGTGACTGAAAAAGACATTTTCAGTGCATAATCGAACACTTAATTTCATCCCTGAAATATCGTGAATTAGAACTAAATAAAGTATCTGGTTCGGTAGCATACAGCACTAATTGAAGCCTATGTGGACATAATCCCAGCAGACGGTGACATTGTTGTCACAGTTGATAACAAGGTTGGAATATATCATACCGACAGGTGTTTTACAGCAGAAATAAGAAAAATAATGTATACTCCTGTAAATCCCTATATAAGGTGGGGTTAAGAGTCATTGCATAGACTTGTTAATGTGATGAATGTATGATATAGAGAGGATCTTACATGAGTGGTCATTTTATATGAAATTTATGAAACGAGCCTTCGGCGAGTTTCATAAATTTCATATTAAATGACCACGAGTGTAAGATTCTGTTTATCATATGACCCTTTTAAATTGGATTTTATTGCCTTTAAAGTTGACAGTTGTTCAACAGAAAATGCATGGTTGACATGGACGTCGTCATGACGTTACTTGTTCCCGCCAAAGTGTTATATATCATGTGGTTATACGATTTTTATAACATGACGTTATCCACTGAATAACAGCGACGTCATATGATGAAAATCTTTTTTGAATTTCGTAAAGACCTTAAGCCCTCAATGAGACTTCAGCATCTTAAGCTTTTAATTAGGTTCTAGCCTAATATAGTCCTTCAGGCCAAACATTAGGTCTTTCCCATAGGCATTAGGCCCCCAATAAGTATTGATCTGCAATAGATCTTGAGCCCACAGTAGACCGTGAGCTGAGCCTCGCTCGGGTCTTATGTGGGAAAGCCAAGTTCTGCTTACGGATGGTCAGGTGGTTTTTCTCCGGGTTCTCCGGTTTTCGCCCACCTTCGATGAACGATCGGCTCGATATAAGTGAAATATTCTTGAAAGGGCCGTAAAACCCAAATCAAAAAAAAAAAAAAAAAAGACTGTGAGCTCCGCTTAGGTATTGAGTCCAAATAAAACTCCAGCCTCCTCCCCTAAAAGTCTTCAGTACTAAATCGGTTTGAGTCCTCGATTAAACCTCGAGTTCCGAATCGCCAGAATGACTCTCACATTCTACTATTTGACCTTCTTGAAATTGATATTTTGACTTTGTATGAATTGGAATTACTGGCAAGAGTGTTCTTACTAAGCTTGTATCAACTTCATACCAGAGCATTAGTGCAAACTCAGTCAGAATGCTTTTTTCTGGAACAAACAACTGCCATTCTGATCTGCTGTCCATGTTAGCTTTCAAATTCTCTCCTCTGTTGTACTTGTTAGCCAAATAAAAATTGATTTGTAGGCAAAGGCAGTCGTTTTTCAGACACTAGGCTCCATTTGGAAGCCTATAAATCCTTTATTAAACAGAGCTGCAATGCCAAATTCTGAAAATCTGCCATTGAATGATTGCAAATTTATTTTATGTAAGAGAAAATACCAGATTTTGTTCCTGGAAAGTGTGACACCACAGAAAATCGATTTTGGTGCAAATTTCAGGAAATTTATTTTCGACCACCTCAAATATGCTTACGCAGCAGTAAAATTAAATCAGATTACTACTGCTGGGTCTTGAAACATTACATAATATCCCCAGAATGCATAAAAGTGAAATACTTTCTTTCTGGATTTTTACCGCCACTATTTCTTCATATACCTTATTATGTCAAGAATGTTTACATTCTGTCATCTCGTTAGTCATCTGTTGTCAAAGGGAAAAAAGGAAATGAAAAACGGTTATAAATATCACAGTTCTAGTTATAACCAGTTATGCCATTTGAATGTGACCAAATTATTAAATAGGTTTTCTTTTCTGATTTTATGTTTTTTTTGTGCCAACAGTGTTAAGCAGATGATTCACATGAATGTCTACAGGTTTCAGAGAGAAAATTCTATTTTAAGCAAGCATTTTTCTTTTTTTTCTTTAGAAAAGTGAAAGGAGATATTGCAGTATGGCAAGAATTTTTACCCAATTGGCTCAGATGTTGAAGACCAGATTTCTGAAATTACAATTTTCAAATTTTTATTACGTATTACGGAAGCTTGATGTCTGAATCATAGCATAAAGGAAAATTTATGCTTCTGGCTTATTATTATGGGGAGATAATTCAGTCCTGTTTACCCCACCCCGAAATCTCGCAACTTAATATACCATGTTCAAAATGATGGGAATTACATTTAGTTACATTTCTCGTTGGAAATATTTCTTGCATCAGAATGACGACAACACATTTCTAATTAGAAATTATGGCTAAATGAAGTCTGTCCATATGTCTGGTATATCTGACTCGAACTCTTTCTCATTTCAGATCAAAATGTAGAACTGAATGCGTTTCAAAATCATGAAAGTTGTTATAAAAATATGTTTCCCCTTAGACCTAATTTCTTATTCATATATATACCGTAAGTATGTCAGGGAAATATCTCCACCAAAGGGCATCTTGGGTCCATGAGGAAAACATATTTTTGTATAACAACTTTTAAGAAACACATTCAATTTTGCATTTTAACCGAAAATGAGAAAGAGAATTCAAGTCAGATAACGCGCACTGACTGTATTCATTTATAGCCATAATTTCCAGTGTTGTGTTCTCGTCATTCTAATGCAAGAATATTTCCCAAAGGGAAAGGTAACCATTAATTTAGGAGTTTGGAGGGTGTCCTAAACAGGACTGAATTATCTCCCCATAATAATAAGCCAGAAACATAAATTTTTCCTTTCTGCCATGATTCAGACATTGACCTACCAGAATATGTAATAAAATGAATGTTATAATTTCTGAAATCTGGTCTTCAACATCTGAGCCAATAAGGGAAAATCCTTGCCTTACTGCATTATCTCATTATTGATACTTTTTACTACACTTTGTTCTTTTTCATCAAACTGCAAAATATTTATACTTAGTACATATAAATTAGCTTCTGTGTTTTTTTTTCCGAAATTGTGGAATATATATTGGTACACTTCGTATTGATCAAACTGCAAAGTATTTATACGTAGCAAATTTTTTCGTGTAAAAAAACAAAAAAACAAAAAAAAAACAGAAAAGCTTCCGTCGTTGGGAAGCAAATTTTTTCGTGTTAAAAAAAAAAAAGCTTCCATCATTGGGAAGCAAATTTTTTCGTGTTAAAAAAAAGCTTCCATCATTGGGAAGCAAATTTTTTTGTGTAAAAAGCTTTTTTTTTATTTTTTGAAAATGTGGAATGTATTGTTTTTAATCAAACTGCATTGTTTTTGATCAAACTGCAAAGTATTTATACTTAGCAAATTTTTCATAAAAAAAAAAAAAAAAAAAAAATTCGTATGTAAATAAAAAAACCTTCATCATCTTCAGGAAGCTTTTTTTTTTTTTTTTTTTTTTTTTCAAAAATGTGGAGGAAAGTGTTTTTATACTTGCAAATTTTTTGTGAAAAAAAAAAAAAAAGCCTTCCTTCTTTGGGAAGTTTTTTTTTTTTTTTTTTTTTTCTTTTTCAAAAATGTGAAGCAAAGTATTTTTATACTTACACATCTGGTAATCTTGTAAGGGGTAGCAGCTGGTTATGCACTCAAAATCTTTACACGAACTTCCAGCCATGACTTACGAGACATCCATATGTCAAGAAACGGATAAATTCTCCTGTTTTATTGATTTTTAGTAAATTTTAGACATATTTTAAAAAATCGGACAATGTTATTCTGAACAACTTTCATTTCTGCGTCAGAAAAAATAGGTATGGGCTTGAAAAAACAAGCGGCTAATTTTTATTTCAATTTCACCTGGAGAAGGGTACCGGTAGTCCAATATTCCTGTTTTGACTTTTTTACTAGTGCAAAATGAAGATATTTTCAGCTATCTTGGCTATGAAATACTCATCAGATAAGATGTACTGCAACCCACGTCCACTTGTGCTAAATTTCCTAAGCATTTGTTCCGGGGGCTGAAGCATTTGTACCGAATATGACTTAAAAGACTGACTACCCCTTACAGGGGCATTAACCCTTACGGGGACAAGAAAGCCTATACATCACAAAGCAATTTTATGGCAGTATTTTGAAACTTTTATATGATTTTGCTCAATTGAGAGCTTCAAATATATGCAAACTTAGCATATCAAAACCCTGTTGACACACGCTCTTTTGCAAAACCTTTCATGGTGTAAACTTGTTTATAAATGGAATATTTTGAAACTGGTTTGGTCTAAAATCTGCATTCTGATAATGACTAATATTCCCGTTAGGGTAATCAGGCCTTGTAATCAGACACCTGAGATTTGGCTTTTTGTTGCCTTAAGGGTTAATGCCCCTGTAAGGGGTAGTCGGCCTCTTAAGTCATATTCAGCATAAATAGTTGTCCCCTGAACAAATGCTTGGGAAATTTAGCATTAAGTATTTCAACGTAGACGTAGGTTGCAGTGCGTTTATTTGATATGTTAAATAAGTATTTCATAGTCCAGATAGCTGAAAATACCTTCATGTTGCACTGGAAAAGAAGTCAAAATAGGAATAGCTGACTTCCCATCTCCGGGTGAAATTGAAGTACAAAATAGCTGCTTGTTTTTCTAAGCCGATACCTATAATTTCCGACGCAGAAATGAAAGTTGTTGGGAAAAGCATTGTCCGATTTTTCAAAGTACGTCTGAAATTTATGAAAAATCAATAAATCAGGAGAACTTACCCGTTTGTTGACATTTGGATGCTTCCCAAGTCATGGCTGGAAGTTCGCATAAAGACTTTGAGTGCATAACCAGCAGCTACCCCTTACGAGATTACCAGGTGTGACTTAGCGAATTTCTCGTAAAAAAAAAAAAAAAAAAAAAAAAAAAGCTTCCGTCTTTGGACACATTTTAGAAAATGTCGAAAGTATTTTTATACATAGGTCAAAAAAAGCTTTTTTTTTTCAGAAAATGAGGAATATATTCTTTTTAATCAAATTGCAAAGTATTTTATACTTAGCGAATTTTTCATAGAAAAAAAGGCTTCCGTTTTCGGGAAGCTTTTTTTTTTTTTTTTTTTCTTCAAAAATGTGCAATATACGCTTTTTGATCAAACTTCCAAGTATTTTATGCTTAGCGAATTTTTCATAGAAAATAGGAAATATATTCTTTTTGATCAAACTGCAAAGTATTTTATACTTACAAATTTTTCATAGAAAAAGGCTTCCGTCTTCGGGAAGCTTTTTTTTTTTTTTCAGGGAATGTGAAATATATTCTTTTTGATCAAACTGCAAGTATTTTATACTTAGCAGATTTTTCATAGAAAAAGTCTTCCGTTTTTGGGAAGTTTTTTTTTTTTTTTCGAAAATGTGGACTATAATACTTTTTTACTTCTTCCAGACTGCAGCTTCAGAATGTTCCACTACGTTATGATGATACAATTAGGATTCCTGTATAATACTTTAGGAATCTCTATTTGTGCATCAAATACGTATGTGTGTTTTATGCAGCAATGAATGCAGTTCAAGGGAGACAATTATTAGTTACTACTATATATAGTAACTGTCCCAAACCTCCCCCATACCCACCCTCCCGCTGAATTTACTTGACTTATACTTTTGGAATTTCAAAATGGAATAAAACTTAAATTTCCATATTAAGTTTTCAACCGAACAAATCATTTCAATCTATTCTTAGCATCTCCCTTGCATACTATTTATATATCACAGGTCTTCTGGATAATGGAAAGAAGGTAAGAAATGTGCTGGGAGATACATTTTATTTCACACAATATTTTACAAATATGGCAAAGATGCAACTGACTTCCACTACAGAATTACTTCTGTTAAAGGCTTCATATTCCTTAAAAATTGATAATACAATCATATAATGTGAAAATCTGACAGCCTGTAAAATTTCATTTAGTCTCGTTCTTGGTTTGTGTTGAGGTTTTACGGCCCAGTCAACCCAATGGGGTCATGTTGAGTGCGGTCAGTTTACCTAGCCACACGTTTACTGGGCAGAAACTGACAACTGCCCTTCTTGAATCAGCGGAAGGGAGAGAATGACCGTAGAAAATATTTTATGATCAATCATGAAATGTTGCCGACCTCGCCGGGGGTTGAACCGGTGATCTCCTGGTCTCCAGTCGGACAGCACATCCAATTGAACTGAGGCCGGCCTCTTAATCTTGATACGATTTAAAAAAAAAAAAAATTCATTTTTTTATCCATTTCAAAACCGAGACTAAATGAAATTTTACAGGCTGTCAGATGTCACAGTTTATGATCATATTAATACTATCTATATTAAACCTTTTCTTAGATAAAAAAAAAAATGTCTATTTCTGAGGAATATGGCGCCTTTAAATTGTAAGTTATGATTTGTCCAAAATCTTCATAACATTGGATTTTCTAAATATTTTGTACGAGATTTGGGAATTACTTGGATTAGATTCCCGCTGCAACAATGAATGAAACTGACTAGATCTTAATTAACCCTTGCTGAATAAATTAATATGCCATGCCCACTTCTTATTTGTCAACCAATCAGACTGCTTGATCCAGACTGTTAATACAACTTCACATAGTTAATAATGACAAATAGTGTAGATCCAGTTCAGTCAACAGAAGCCGAAAGATCTGGAGCAAGACTGTTTGCAAAGGCAGGGTATATCCAGGTTCAGCAGGGCCAAGGTTAACTCAGAAAGGGCCAAGCATTATTTGTACAAAAAAGTATTCTAAGTTCTTTTTCTGTTGTCAAAGAAAATAAGCTGACAGTCCATGTGAATAGTCTGTTGATAGATGATTCACATTAAATTTTTTTTTTTTTTGAAAAATTACAGAAGAAAATTTCAAATGACACCCGATGTTATAAATGAAAAATCTAAAGTGGAAAAAAAAAAAATCGGTATAAAATACTTCTGAATTTTTGTATTTTTTCAGCAAGTGTGTATTGCACACATTGTATGGTGCTTCTGAAAATACTCAATTATAATGAAAATTTTGGAAACCTAATGTTAATCCAGATATGTCCTGCCTTTGCAAACAGTGTAGATCTGGATCCAGTAATCTGATTGGCTGAAAATTAGAAATGGGTGTGGCATCTTAATTTCACGACGGATAAATATTGTAGAAAAAAACGGGCATCAATGTCTCAGGGAGGAAGTTTTCATTGTACACGACAACCTGTATTAAGCAAGCACTTGTGGGATAATCAAAATGTGCTTGCTAAAGACAGGTTGCTTTCATAACAGGTGGCCACTATGACAGTACTTCTTTAACCCATTTATGCCCAGTGAAGTCTTTTACCATAACTTCAGACCAGTCCAAGTGAAGGGATGCCTGATTAATTTTACAAATACCATCTTGAATAGGAATTCCTGTACTTAATGCAAATAGTGAAGATCCTGATCTGAGGCAATTCTGATCTAGGTCTACACTGTTTGCAAAGTCTCCCTTATGGGCGTAAATGGGTTAAGTTCCGTAGAATTTTTAAAGACAAAAAGCACCGTCCCTCTAGAAGTCAATGATTGTCAAATTTACGATTTAAAGATGAAACAGTAAATTTTTTCCATCACAAACACACCTTTCTGAACAACATTAGGACTGTCTATAAGAGATATTAAATTATTACTTCACTTTTCATAAAGAGAAACTAAGATAATTTTAGCATCATCTCTGAAATCACCTTGAATATCATTTGATCAGATTTCAGAGATGATGCTAAAGGTCTGCTTTTGTAAAGATCGAATGTTATTCAAGGTCTGCTTTTGTGAAGATTTGATCTTGGTTTCTTACACTGAAGTTAGAGGATGGGTGCTCTTCAAATTTAAAATTCTACAGAACTTCAGAAAATTGCAATCTTCATCTGATTACAGTGGGACCTATGAATATCTCTAAACTTGAAACCTCTGAGAGGCTAGTGCCTGTCTCCCTCTCTATCTCTAACTTTTATCCAGGAAGGTTTCTTCAAAAACAAATAAAAAACTATTGTGAAAATTTAAGTTGAAAAGGCTAAAAAACAGTTCCTTTCACTGTTGCAGCAGAATGTAAATTTCAGGAATTTAATTATGTCCAAGTAATTTCTCAGACAGTAGTAGACAGACAAGTGACTATTTATTGTTTTTTGTCCATGCACATTATAAATAGATGAATGTTACTTGGATAAAACTGAAATTTCAATGCAAAACATGGGAATCCCATGCCACAGCTGCTCATCTCCACACACTCAACACCGTGTTGTGAAAAGACAATCGAAAGATCTTCCAGAGATGGTTGCAGAGTCACTTTAGGTAGCATTGATGTTGGGTGTCAGCTGAAATTTTGCGGTGTAATTCAACCTCTTATTTAGTGTCCCATATAATCAGACCAGAATTGTAGTCCTTTAAGCAAATACGGAACAAAAAACCCTTTTCTCTCGATGCAAGGGTGCAGTTCTTTGAGAGCTTACAAAACTCTGCTTAAATACATCACCATTTCAGCGAGGGTTGAGCATGTATAGTTCAAAAGAAAATATATCGCATTCTTTTGCCAATGCACAGAAAGGTAGGCATTTTAGCGACGGCTCGTTTAAGGAGAGCGGTGGCCAGTAAAGGGATAGGTGGTGATTAAGAAGACCACGGTTTTTCAACAAGAAAGAAAAGGGTGGTGCAGTGGTAAAGCGTCGGACTCGAGATCGATAGGTACCGGGTTCGATTCCCACTAACAGCAAGTGTTGTTTCCTTGAGCAAGAGACTTTATCCACATTGCTTAGTACTGTTTTCTACCCAGGAAAAAAGAGGGCCACATGGAAGATTAGTACTAGATTACTAAATGTGTTACCCTCTATAAATAAGGTCGATTATTATTATTTATTTTTTTTTTAATGGCACTAGGATTGAAAAATAGGCATCAGGATTACATTTGCTGTAACTGCATCGGAAATCGTACGTAAAATACGATCAGTAGTATGAAATACAATGTTGAAAAATCCAGTCTTCTCAATCACTACCTATCCTTTTCCTCACCATGGCTCTCTGTACACACTACCCATCAATAAAATGCCTTGTTTAATCTATTTTTGTTTGAACTGCTCAGTAACATGTTAAACCATCACTGCCATGATGATGTACTTAACCATAGATTTGTACTCTCTCCAAGAACTGGAGTTTTACATGCCTGTCTGTCACCAGAATGGCAAAATCAGACCACCCTTGCATCGGAAGAAAAGGTAAATGATTAATTCTGGTCTGATTATATGGGAGACTAAAGGTTGAATTACATCGTGCCGAAATTTCAACCTTATTTTCAACTGACACCCACCTTCAACGCTATCTAAACTGACTCTCTGCAACCACCTCCGGAAGATCTTACCTTTTCTTTTCACAAAAGGGTTTTGCATGTGTTGAGATAAGCAGCCGTGATGCTACATCATGGTCTTTTCACAACAGGGTGTTGCACGTGTTGAGATAAGCAGCCGTGATGCTACATCATGGTCAGTAAATGACCACAGAAAATATTTCATGTTGAATCTCCATGAAAGAATGTTGTCAGACCCAGTGGGGATTAAACCCTTGACCTCCTAATCACAAGATAGACTGAGTCACCCAAGCTGGTTAGTAAACATTCATCAACTTATACTGACATGGATTTTTTACAACTATTTTTTTTTTTATTTGGTTTGGGTTTTATGGTCCTTTCAAGAATATTTCACTTATATCGAGCCGATTGTTCATCAAAGGTGGGAGAAAACTGGAGAACCCAGGAAAAAACCATCTGACCATCCTTAAGCAGAACTTGGCTTTCCCACGTGAACCGTGCGAGGCTCTAACCACAGCGGTGAGAAACCTAATGGATTAAAAGTCAGCTCTCTTATCCACTAGGCTACGGGGGCCCTTACAAAAAATTTGGTTACTTCATTGGAGAAGGAATTTGAATTCGGGGAATAACATTCTGATCAGTGTATACCACAGTGATGTTATGAAAATACCTGCCTTATGCATACATAACACCAGATAAGGCACTTTTTTTTTTTCAACCGAACATTTTATACCGTTATAACCCTAAATATTGGGACACCTTACCTACTTACCCTACTTGCCCTAAACTACCTGTTGATTTGTGTAAAATATTGCTGTATGTATGGTAAACAGTGTTTGTTTGAGGTTTTACAGCCCAGTCAACCAAATGGGGTCATGTCGAGAGCGGTCAGTTTACCTAACCACACGTTTACTGGGCAAGCTTAGGCCACTAAGCGGTTAACCAGTAATGTGCACATTCTTTCGCCAGAAATTGACAACTACCCTTCTTGAATCAGCAGAAGGGTAAGAATGAACATAGAAAATATTTCATATCAATCTCCATAAAAGAATGTTGCTGACCTCGGCAGGGTTCGAACCCGCAACCTGGTCTCCAGCCGGACATGCATCCAACTGAGCCACTGAGGCCGGCTTGGTAAACAGTGTAGACCATGATTAGACAACACATTCTGCAGCATCTGATCCAGGTCTACTGTTTGAAAAGACCTATCTGTCCCAATACTTTGGGTTATTCTGGTAATGACTTTTAAGGACCTGCACTGTTTGTCATCTAGATGGCTTTAGTTGTACTGGACTAGTGAACATTTAAGAAAACATTCTGGGAAGGTAGTGTCACACCTGCTGTCATCTGTCAGTTTCAAATTCAAGTAAATAATGACAAGGTCATTGGACCGTGATATATGTTCATGGTCACAAAATACTAGTGTTTGGTCCCGTGTTAGGAGCTAAATGTTAGGTTTGATGCAAAAAAGTGACAGTCATTAAATCGTGGAATATAGATCACAGAGTCAAAACAATACGGCAAGTATTTGAGGAAGTGTATGCCAAGTTTGATGATTATAGGTCATGCAATTAATCAGAAACAGAGCTTATGCAAACAAGACCCAAGTTTGATGATTGTAGGTTATGCAATTAATCAGAAACAGAGCTTATGCAAACAAGACCCAAGTTTGATGATTATAGGTCATGCAATTAATCAGAACAGAGCTTATGCAAAGAAGACCCAAGTTTGATGATTGTAGGTTATGCAATTAATCAGAAACAGAGCTTATGCAAACAAGACCCAAGTTTGATGATTGTAGGTTATGCAATTAATCAGAAACAGAGCTTATGCAAACAAGACCCAAGTTTGATGATTGTAGGTTATGCAATTAATCAGAAACGGAGCTTATGCAAACAAGACCCAAGTTTGATGATTGTAGGTTATGCAATTAATCAGAAACAGAGCTTATGCAAACAAGACCTGCAACCTGACAGAATAGCTTGCCTGAACTCACGCTTGTCAATCAAATAAAGAAAATAAGACTATGATCTTTAATTTTTGGACCAATCTATAATCATGCCAAATATAAAGTAAATACATGCAAGGATTTAGAAATTAAGAGATCTTAAAAACTTTTGACGCAAAACTTTTTTAAGTATGTGACCTTGACTTGGTACATCCGAATTGCTGATCCCATGTGGAGATTGGAACAGCCATGTAGGCTGTGCAGGCATAGTGGGATGGGGTGTGGCAGGCCAGAACCAGATGTTGAGGGCAAGAGAACCCTAAAGTATGCCCTAGCATTCGACCTGCTTCCTCAGAATACGTTTCAAGAAACATGACAGCCATCTATGGAAATGTAGCCATACAGATAGACCATCCTTTTCCATAGGACCATGAGCAAACTTGTCACAGATGTAAAAATGATCCCTGGCGAGGAAGTAGCCCTGCAACATCAGCGACATGAGGATTGATGTGCCACCCAAATCCAAGTGCAAGTTCACTCATCGCCTTAAAGTTTGGAAGCTTAAAGACCCTCAGACAATTTGTTTGTGTTAAGGTTTTACAGCCCAGTCAACCCAATGGGGGCATGTCAGGCGCAGTCAGTTTACCTAACCACACGTTCACTGGACAGGCTTAGTCCTCTTTTGCCAGAAACTCACAACTGCCCTTCTTGAATCAGCGGAAGAGAGAGAATGACCGTAGAAAATATTTCATGATCAATCTCCACGAAAGAATGTTGCCAACCTCGGGAGGGGAGGGGGGTGAGGTGGTGTTTGACCCTGCAACCTCCTGGTCTCCAGTCAGACAGTGCATACAACTGAGCCACAAAGGCCGGCTATCCTCAGACAAGCAATCATTTCCAGGAGGTCTTCAACCTGCACGTGAGTGCGTCTGCAGATGTAGCTGATGCTGCCACTGAGGATATTTGGAACGACATTAAGACTGATCTGCTCATGACAACTGAGGAGGTGTGTGGCACAACTCGGCCCCACTGTTGGCATCGTGAAACCTGTTGGTGGAATGAGTACATGGAAAAGGCCATTGCTGCCGAAAGCTTTCAAGGCCTGGATATGACTGACTGTTGGGTTTAACGACAAATCGACCCTTGTTGGTCATTTTGTGTAGTCTCCCAGAGGAAGGGAGAAAAGAGACAGAAGAGATAGTAGAAGAGATGAAAGAGATGGACAGGGAAGAAAGAGGAACAGGAATGAAAGTGAAGAAACAGAATAAAAACATTCCCCCTCTACCCTTACCAGTTACAAGGATAGCAGGCCTTGCCCAACTGTAAGCCAATATCAGTTGGTCGCCCCGGTGACTAAGATACATGCCACCTTCACACCACCCAACCACCCCCATTCAAGGCCTGTAAGACCGGTAAAGGCACTAGGGCATCATATGATGCAGCCAAATGCACTGCCAGACATGCAGTGCACCAGCCGACAAGAATTTGTTTGTGTTGAGGTTTTACGGCCCAGTCAATCCAATGGGGTCATGTCGAGCATGGTCAGTTTACCTAACCACACGTTTACTGGGCAGGCTTAGTCCTCGAAGCGGTTAACCAGTATTGTGCACATTCTTTCGCCAGAAACTGACGACTGCCCTTCTTGAATCAGCGGAAGGGAGAGAATGACTGTAGAACCAGCCGACAAGAAGGTCTACTAGAATGTTAACCCCCAAGTCTACAGAAGTCTTCCACTTAGCTAACCAGTTAAGACAAGAGAACGCTGATGTTGGTGGTGGTGACAAACCTGTGAAGAATGATGCAAAGGAGATCTAAATGAGCAAAGACGCAAAGCAAAGCAGAAGTCCTGGTGAGAGCACTACCAAAGGCTTTTCAACGTTGATGGGACCCAGACTACCTGTCTGATGAACCACCCATCCCAATCACCATCAATATGGCTAAGAAGGCTATCTCTCAGACGAAAGCGGGCAAAGCCCCTGGCCCATCAGGCACTGCAGTGGAGATGATACAAGCAGCCAATGATCTGTGACCTCGCAGCTGCAATCATTGGCAATGGCAAGGTACCCTCTAACTGGGAGCAGAGTTTCATTGTCTGCCTCTACAAGGGTAAGGCATATGCATTGGAAAGTGGCAACTACCCCTGTATCAAGCTGACACAGCAGGTCATGAAAGTCCTGGACATCAGATGTCAATCAACAATTCCAAGATTAGCTTCATCCCTGTCAGAGGCACAACAGACACAGTCTTTGTTGTCAGGCAGCTGCAACAGAAGTATCTAGCTGCCAACAAGGGACTATATTTTCATAGACCTGGAGTAGGAGTTTGATTGAGTGCCCCAGAAGTTCATCTGGTGGGGGCTGAGAAAACTTGGTGTGGAGGAGTGGATTGTGCGACTGGTGCAGTGGATGTATGCCAATGTGCGGAGCTGTGTCCATGTTGGTGAGCGGTACAGTGAAGAGTTTGAAGTGAAGGTCCGTGTTCACCAAGGATCAGTACTCAGCCCACTGCTCTTCATTATTGTGCTTGAAGCCTTGTCACACGAGTTCAGCTCTGGGGTCACCTGCGAAGACCTCTATGCAGATGACTTTATTATCATTGCTGAATTGCTCAAGGAATGTGTCAGGAGGCTCTTGACTCGGAAAGAAGCAACAGAAGAGACAGGATAAAGCAAATGCAGGAAAGAAAAAAATCATGATCTGTGGTACAGGCTTGGACCTCCTGCAAAGTTTAGGTAAGTTTCCATGCTGCAGTGAAGTGGGCAGCAACAGCCTCTTCTGCAATGACAGTAAGCACTGGGTGCACAAGAAATGCACTGGGCTCAAGCACTTGACAAAGGACCCTGATTACAGAGGTACTCAGCATCCCCTGGCTGTGAACTTTCAACCACAACGTGTGAAAATGGCCTGGAAGAAGTTCAAGGAGCTGCTACCAGTTCTCTCTTCCTGCCACCTCTCAAAACATGTGGCTGTGGGTACAGCTCTTGTGTGCTCCATGCCAGTGAGACTTGGCCACTGAAAAACCCACACCACCAACATCTGCAACGGAATGACAGGGCAATGATCAGACAGATCTGCAATGTCAAGCCACAAGGCATTGTCACCACCAGGTCCACTGAGCTACTTGTGTGGCTTGGCATTGAGGATCTGGACCTCGTTCTGAAGGAGAGAAGGTTCCACTGGTATGGGTATGTGGAACGCTCCAAAGGTGCAGTTGAGACAGCCTTTGACATACAGGCTGACAGAAAGCCGGGGCCTGGGAGACCCAAGATGACATGGAAGCAGCTGACAAGAGAGGTATTGCAGAGAGTGGAAGCTCTCGGCTATCGACCTTCATGATAGACATACTTGGAGATCTGTTGTGAGATCTGACATGCGTGCAGCAAGCCAGCTACCTGGAAGCGGGCCCACTGATGTGGCTGTTGCCCCAGTACCTGCACGTTGATCAAACATCCAATGATGATGATGATGACCTTGACCTCTAGGTTGTGAGCAGGGTTGTGGATAATGCTCAATAAAATCTTGGGACCTACCTACCAAGTATAAACAAAATCCATCAGAGGATTTAGAAAATAAAAAAAAAAAAAAAAAACTTTGACCATGTGTTTAAGTTTTGAAAAGTGCAAAGTGCTCAGGTGAGCTAAATGACATTTTTTTGCAAAATGTATGTCAGAGTCATAAAATAACATTGCAGCATTATGCAATGAAAAAAGCACATGACTGAAAGTATTAGTTTATCAGAAATGAAAGGGTGATCTAAAAATTTGTGAAGTCATCAGACCATGAACACGAGGCTCTTGTTCTGAAGAAGATTTTAAGTGTTTTTAACATATATGGGCATGGTGGCCATCTTGATTAATAGACTGTGACAATTTGTATAAATTCTAAATCCCCTTTTAACAGAAGGCTCCGCATGAAGTTTGAAGAAAATTGGCCCAGGCGTTTCAGAGGAGAAGTCGTTCAAAGGTGTGGACGGAGGACAGGTGGCAACTGATCACAATAGCTCATCCTGAGCCTTCAGCCCGAGCCTTAGGTTATACAGGAGTTGTCAGACAACAACGCAGCTCACCGGAAAGGTCTGATCGGATTAGAAAACAATCTTTAAATATTAAAGATTAAATGCAGAACTTGAAACATAGCAGAAAATGACAGAGTATGACCGGACTTTGATATCGGAAGAATGTCAAACTGAGGGATGGGGTATATACCACTGAAACATCTTCCCTTAGGCTGGTGTGGACAAAATATGAAAGCTATATCTTACATACTTCAGCAGCCATGTACACGTTTTAAAGCTTAAACACAGGTATAAATGACAAAATATGACCTGATCTTGACCTAGGCAGGTCAAACTGAGGAAGGGATGTATACTGTTGAAAGGTCTTCTTAAGGTAGGTGTGGGCCACACATTAAAGCAGCATCTTGAATACTTTAGCAGTTACAAACACTTTTCAAAACTCAAACATGGGTTTAAATGACAAAGTATAACCTGACCTTACCTTTGCAGAAGGTCAAACTGAGGAAAAGGTCTGTGCTATTGAAAGGTCTTACACTAATGTTGGTGTGGGCCAAATATTAAAGGGGTATCTTGAATACTTCAGCAGTTACACTTTTCAAAACTTAAATGCAGAACTCAAACATGGGGTCAAATGACAAAGTATGACCTGACCTTGACTTAGGCAGAAGGTCAAACTGAGGAAGAGGTGTATGTTATTGAAAGGTCTAACACTAAGGCTGGTGTGGGCCAAATATTAGAGCTCTATCTTGAATACTTCAGTAGTTATGTACACTTTTCAAAACTTAAACGCAAAACTTATTAAAACATGGGTGTAAAAGACAAAGAAAGAATTGACCTTGACCTACATAAAGAGTCTATTTTGGGGATGGGGGTGTATGCTATTGAAAGAGGTCTTACCCTAAAGTAGGTGTAGGCCAAATATGAAAGCAGTACCTTAAACAGTTAAAAAACTATGCACACATTTGAAAACTTAAACATTGTGCTAATGCAGACGCCGACAGACGCCAACACCAACGCCTGGGGGACAACATAAGCTCTCCAGGGACATAGTCCCGGCTAGCTAAAAATGATGCTGTATTGTTCAAGTCCTTAGGGAGAAAGTGTATTTTTTTTTTTTTTTTTTTTATTTGGGTTTTACGGCCCTTTCAAGAATATTTCACTTATATCGAGCCGATCGTTCATCAAAGGTGGGCGAAAACCGGAGAACCCGGAGAAAAACCACCTGACCATCCGTAAGCAGAACTTGGCTTTCCCACATATGACCCGAGCGAGGCTCGAACCACAGCGGTGAGAAACCTAATGGATTAAGAGTCAACAGGGAGAAAGTGTATGCCAGTTAAGATGATTGCAGGCATAAATGGACTGGACTGCTGAGGTGCTAGCAAATGGTGATAGGTGGAGAGAAAACTCGATTCCTATATTGCATCTGCTTCCTTAATCTTTACCCGACTGGGCCAATTCAGCAGACAACAAATTGATGCCTTTTTCTTAATGTTCCCAGAAATCAGGATTTGACATTTCATGCGGTCTCCTTTGGATGTAATGTCAAATCTGTTTTCTGAGAAAAATAAGGAAAAATATTCAATATGTTTGTCTACATAACATTTTATCAAGCATGCGAAGATTTTATTATTAAGCAGGTGTGACACTAGGGTAAATGTCCTAAATTTTGTAATCAAAAGTTTCTGATGAAATGGCATATGGAAGTGCAGACCCAGATCAGACAGCTCCTTCAAGAGCAGTCTGACCAGGATCTACACTATTTGCCATTAGGAAAACTGCATAAAAAGCAAACTTTAAGCCAAAAACTAAATGTGGAACAAAGTGTTTGAAATTATAGGACATTTACTAAATGTATGGTAAGAAATGATGTACAAGTACTTACTTTTCTGTACATCTAAAATATTACATGCAGAGTCTGTACATACTCTAACCGGCCTACAGGTATGTGCATCATGGTCATAACCTTCACTGTATACGGCACAGAACTATTTTCTAATGATGTCGGCTCACAGAATGAAATTAAGTTAATGCATGTAGATCCTAGTTGAGTGTGCACAGACACAACTCCAGATAAGGTATTTTCTTTTTCTACTGCAGATATTTTTCCATGAAAATATCTTATGGTACTCATTAGCAGCATCTTCCACTGGAGCTTCTAATGAGCAACCACAATATATTTACACAGAGAAATAAGAAAAATATTTACCTAATATCCACTCCTATCTAGAGCTAATCATAGAATAAATGGTAAGACTCTTGACGGAGATGAATGGACAACTCAAAAAGAGATCACTAAGTTGAAAGTGTTTGTCCCCCTTAATAAATGGAGACCACTTCAGCAGGACAGAAACTTGTCCTCCCTGCTATTAGAATGCCAATTTTCAGAGGCAACTCTGAAAGGAAAGAATTTGTTCCCCATGCAACTCTGAAAGGAAAGAATTTGTTCTCATGGGGAACAAATTCTTTCCTTTCAGAGTATCCCACTTTCAAAAGGGAGGCAACTACTTCCAGGTCAGAGTAATCTCCCTTGAGGTATATCCATTCACCTCAATGTTTTCGTTGTTTTTTATTTACTCTATCAGTGGTACATATGTACATTTGTCATACAAAGCAATTTACAAATATGTTAACAATTCCTTCAGAAATAAAATATTCTATCCTATCCTATAACATTCAGTATTTGGAATGAAACAAAATTCCTATATACTGAATTTAGATTTAAATACCTTCCACATTGGAATCGCTTTCCAATACTAATTACTAAATATAAAATATTTTGCATTAAAAATAATAAAATTCTTTATTTTAAAGTCTGGATCAAGCTTTTTCTGTAATCCAAAAGTTGTTTTTTAAAGTTTTGTTTGTGTTGAGGTTTTACGGCCCAGTCAACCCAATGGGGTCATGTCAAGCGCAGTCAGTTTACCTAACCAATGTTTACAGGGCAGGCTTAGTCCTCTAAGCAGTTAACCAGTATTGTGCACATTCTTTTGACAGAAACTGACAACTGCCCTTCTTGAATCAGCGGAAGGGAGAGAATGACCCTAGAAAATATTTCATGATCAATCTCCATGAAAGAATGTGTTTTTTAAAGTTACCTCTAAATATATTTTATGTACTTTTATGAAATTCATTAACTGCATCCAGAATTTTTGCATAGGCTTGCTTTCCCAAAACAAATAAATTAATGCCGTCTGATATAAATGAACTTACTAATTTACACTTTAGATCTGGTTTGTTATTCTTTTTAAATACTTATACTGAAAATCTCGCATCTTTATTTCATTTACAGTCAAAAGTAGGGTGCAGTAGATTTTCTACCAGTTTAATTCTTCATCCAAAAAGTATTCATTCCATTTCTTGGCTGAATTGTTTATAGGTCAAGTAAACACTTAGCATGCTGGGTAAACATTTCAGCAGGCAAAATAAAATCTGTTTCTGACTGTTTATTTCCCAGAAAATCAGGTTTGACATTTCATGCAAATTGTCCCTGAGGAGACCATTTGCACAAAATGTCAAATCCTATTTTTTGGGGGAAAACTAACATTTCATCAGTTTGACATCTGCTGAATTTGCCCAGTGTGCTAAGTGTTAATGGGCTCATTAAGAATTTCTTTTTTGTTATTTTGCTCCTAACCATATCTTGTGGGTGCTCCATGGAATCACCAGTGAGTACCTACAAGGTATGTTTGGGTGCATAATTAACAAAAGTTATCCTATCACCAGACATACACTTTACTGCACATTCATTTTAACTCTCAGCAAGGTCAAGGAAAATTGTGCTTTATTTGGAAGAGACCTGGGCTGCATTCAAAAGTACAAGTTACTTGCAAACATTCTGCCATTGATCTCTGCTCCTGCTGGCCTCATCATTAGGTACAGGCGTCCAGGGCAAAATGTTTACTGGTGTTTTGCACTTATGAATGCAGCCCAGTATACAGTTGTGGCAGCCAGTCCATCAATACAGTCAGGTCACTTTCATTTGGAATACTTTGTATTGTTCTACTAAGTTAGCGAAATATATGTACAATGTAGCTTTTTTTTCACCAATTTTGTTCTTCCTGGAAAAATATAGCCAATCAAAATTGATTTTCCAAAACATTACAAGAGACAAGCTTTCTGATTGGCTACTACAGATATCTAATGAATGCCAATCAAAATGATTGTAACAAAGTAGCCTGACAGGTCAATGAATTTTTCAATGAAATGTTATAAGTGAAGATACCAAGAATATTTCACAATCACAAAGCATAGCCTTCCTAATGCAGCAAAGCAAGGAGATATGAAGAACAATGATAAAACAAATACCACATATAAAATCACTGACACATAAAGAAGAACTACAAGATGAACCACCTTGAAACTGTCAACTGGAAAATGGCTGGGGGATTTAAACCAAGTTTTACTCATGCAAAACCTTATACCCTGAATTCTGATGCAGCTTTAAATTACAAATATATGTCTGATTACTTATCCAGTCACAACTGACATAAAAACCAAGGTTCTTGTTGATTAAATGATTCATTTTGAACTCTTGAACAATCAAAATGACTGTAATAAGAGACAATCATTTTCACTGGCTAATGCGATCACCATCGACTGGACAATCACAAATGTCTAGTTCTTTTGAATGTAGTCAATTATCCAATCAAAACAGATATACTGAGGGATAAGCATTCTGACTGGCTATGAAATGTTTTCACAAGGAAATTAGTTATTTTCATTCTGAAACAATTAAGCTAAGACTGATTTGTTGATTTCAGTATAACAAATGTATAAGTTGCTCTGACCACACTGATCATGTACGATATAAAGCACATGTTTACCAGACACAGTTGAGTTTATTGTCTATTTATATGTCCCTGACACTGGATGAAATTGTCACTATACTGTCACAGACTTCTATCCTGTTAAACTAGAGTTCATCGAACTGGTGAGTCTTTCACTCATTCTTGATTCTCTTACTCTCGAACCTAAACAAAATAGAAACAACAAACTAGAAAACTGTTTTATTAAGTCTGAAAGGCAGATTTTAAGATAAACCGGAAATGTGTTTGTAAAACACTATGCCCCAAATTATATGCTTGTGCATACAAAATGCCAAATCTGTAAAGGGGCATAACTGAACAAAATTAATCCCTTGTTATGTCCCTGTCACAATGTGGATCTTTTTATTGTGTTGGGGTTTAACAAGTCAACCCTTGTGGGTCATTTTGTGTCGTCTCCCAGAGAGAGGGAGAAAAGAGATAGAACAGATAGAAGAGAAGATGAAAGACGGACAAGGAGGAAAGAGGCACAGGAATGAAAGTTGTAGCAGGTCTTGCCCAACTATAAGCCAATATCAGATGGATGCCTCAGTGATGTAAGATACACGACACCTTTGCCACACCCGACCACCCCCGCCACAATGTGGAGAAGGGCATATAGTTTTGCCCTCTGTCATAAGTATGTCTGACTGTGTATTGTTCATGTCTCTTCTCTACAACTCCTACAGTTTTCAAAGTAATGCTTCGAAACTTGCACCATGGTAAGGATATAGACTGAACATGTGCAAAATGGTCACAGGACTGATTATTGGTAGCTACATACCCTTGACTTACTTAAAAAAATTTTCTTATATACATGGTCTACAGTTTTCAAGATTTATCAAGTTTTCATGATTGACACCTTGCAGCAAAGTAAGAATATAGGCTGGGCATATGCGCAATGATTACATAAACTCTGATCAAATTTTTATTGCTAGAGTTACATACCCTGAATTTACTTAGAAATTTTGCCTTATACACATGTTGTAGTGGGGTTCATGTCTTTACAACTTCTGGCTGGGTATGTGAATAAAGGTCACACAACACTGATTAAATTTTTATGGCTAGAGTTGCTAGATTTACTTATAAGTTAACCAGATCTGCTTCTCAGCCCCAGTAAGCTCACCAAGTTTCAAGGCCCAACCTTAAATACTTATCAAAATAATTTGCTCACAAAAAAGAAAGTGTGTGGTGACACATTATATGGACAAACAACCCAAAATTTGAAAACAATACGATATTCTTTTTTTTTCCCAGAAAACAGGCTTTGACAAATCCTTTTTTTCTGGTAAAAATAAGAAAAAATTTTCAAAATGTTGTCTGCTGAAATTCTAACCCAGCATGCAAAGCATAAAAAGAATATTTTGATATTGCTCTGTAGAGCAGGATGAATTAGGTGTTCTGATATTGCTCTGTGGAGCAGGGTAAATTAGGTGTTTTGCTCTGTGGAGCAAGATAAATTAGGTGTTTTGATATTGCTCTGAGGAGCAGGATAAATTAGGTGTTTTGATATTGCTCTGTGGAGCAGGATAAATTAGGTGTTTTGATATTGCTCTGTGGTGCAGGATGAATTAGGTGTTTTGATATTGCTCTGTGGAGCAGGATAAATTAGGTGTTTTGATATTGCTCTGTGGAGCAGGATGAATTAGGTGTTTTGATATTGCTCTGTGGAGCAGGATGAATATTTTGATATAGCTCTGTGGAGCAGGATGAATTAGGTGTTTTGATATTGCTCTGTGGAGCAGGATGAATTAGGTGGCAGATTAGACCAGCATAGAAGAATATTAGCGCCAGATTAGAGGAATACTTTAATCCCACCAGATAATTTGTGCTAACGGCAAGGGAATGTAACTCCAACTTACTAATATCACCCCATTTTCAAGCTTCACCTAAACTTTTAGCTAGTTTTAATGATACGTAAGTTTGAAGCTCATCTGAAAACCAAAATGCCTAGTGGGCAATGATCCCTAACCTGAGAACTAGCATGCCTTAAGGTTCAAGCTTGTTGCCAATATGTGTCTGGGACAGATGAAAGCTAGATTTGGGACTTGCTAATCTAAGGTTTTCATGCCTTGCCTCAAAACAGACAGACAGGAAAACCTATATTTAACATGGTTTGTGTCACAGATACATTTAATTTCCAACTTCAAAGAGAGACTCAAAAATGAGCTTGAATGAGACAAGAGGCCATTTTTGATTTCCAATCAGCATGATTTTAGCTATTTTTCATCTACATGTCTACCTGCTGCTACAACTTAAGTTTCAACTTAATTTGCCTAATGATTTGTGAGAAGATGTCCAAAACAGATTTTCAAGACGGCGGCTGTGGCCACCATCTTGGATTTCCGATCGATACAATTTTAGCTTGTTTCAATCCAGAGTCATCCGCTTGCTACACAGCAAGTTTTGGCTCAAATCGACCAAAGGTTTGGGAAGAGATGTCGAAAATTGATTTTCAAGATCGCGGCTGTGGCGGCCATCTTAGATTTTGGATCAACTCTGTTTCAGCTATTTTGTGTCTACTAGGCGCCCCAGTGCTCCTCATCAAGCCTCAATTCAATTGGATTACAGAGATGTCCAAAATATGAACTTAACATTTTCCCATAAAAATGTATAGAGCCCATACAAATGCATGGGGAAGCAAATGTGACCTTGCTGTAAAACAATCAAATGTCAACGTAGGACCATCATTTTAGCAATTTTGGTAGACCTCCTGTCCTCCATGATTTGTGCAAAGATTAGGCCCCAGGGCTTATATGGTTCTGGAGAAGAAGATTTTTTAAAGGTTTTTACCATGTATGGGCATGGCAGCCATCTTGGTTGCTGGACAGCAACCATTTTAGCAATCTTTTGTTCCCCTGCCCCAAGGAGGCTCCACATGAAATTTGAGCACCACTGGTCCGGTGACTTCAGAGGAGAAGTACAAATGTATACATGGGGTCCATACAAATGCATTAAGAAGCAAACTTGACCTTGCCATAGAAAGGTCAAATGTCAATGTACGAACATCATTTTATCAACTTTGGTAGACCTCCCAAGCCCAATAATTTGTGCAAAGATTCAGCCTTAAGGCATCTTTGGTTCTGGAGAAGATTTTTGAAGGTTTTTACCATATATGAGCATGGTGGCCATCTTGGTCAATGGACAGTGACCATTTTAGCAATCTTTCGTTCCCCCAACCTAAGGAGGCTCCATATAAAATTTGAGCAAAATTTGCTCTGTGGCTTCAGAGGAAAAGTCATTTGAATTGTTAACAGATGGACAGACGACAGACAAAACATGATCACTATAGCTCATTCTGAGCATAGCTCAGGTGAGCTAAAAATAAACACTGCACTGAAATCTTAACTGTATTTCACAAATTGTTTGGCATTGACCTTCCCTGGTCATGTAATACCTGAAATATAGTGAAACAAACTAATTTTTGGGGCAACACAATCAATACAGAGTCTATTAATAAAAGTATTATAGTAACCCCAGCGGCTATTTAAAAATCAATAATGCTTGCAAAAGTGCAAATTATTAAAAACTAGAAAAAGTGTCCATAGGACACGGATGCCCCCGCCAAATGCCGTTCAGAAAAAGGGTTTATATGTAATTGTAACAGGTATACCATGAAGTTATTATTAAGGCCTGGACACAGTTTACTATATGGAACTAAGTCAAGGGAAGATAATTCAAAAACGAAAAATGCAAGAGTTGTCTTCCTTGTTCATGACACATCGTCTCAATGTGATGCATGCACCTGTAAAGTTTCATGAATATATTCCGTATGGTTTAGGAGTTATGGCCCGGACACGGTTAACTATATGGAACTAAGTCAAGGGGAAATAATTCAAAAACCAAAAATGCCAGAGTTGTCTTCCTTGTTCATGACACATCGTCTGAATGTGATGCATGCTTCTGTATAGTTTCATGAATATATTCCATACGGTTTAGGACTTATGGCCCGGACACGGTTTACTATATGGAACTAAGTCAAGGAAAGATAATTCAAAAACAAAACATGCAAGAGTTGTCTTCCTTGTTCATGACACATCGTCTCAATGTGATGCATGCACCCATAAAGTTTCATGAATATATTCCATATGGTTTAGGAGTTATGGCCCGGACATGGTTTACAATATGGAACTAAGTGAAGGGGAAATAATTCAAAAACCAAAAATGCAAGAGTTTTCTTCCTTGCTCATGACACATCTTCTCAGTGTAATGCATGCACTGGTAAAGTTTCATGAATATATTTCATATGGTTTAGGAGTTATGGCCCGGATACAGTTAACTGTATGAACTAAGTCAAGCTGAAATAATTCAAAAACCAAAAATGCAAGAGTTGTCTTCCTTGTTCATGACACATCGTCTCAGTGTGATGCAGGCACTGGTAAAGTTTCATGAATATATTTCATACTGTTTAGGAGTTATGGCCCGGACACAGTTAACTATATGGAACTAAGTCAAGCGGAAATAATTCAAAAACCAAAAATGCAAGAGTTGTCTTCCTTGTTCATGACACATCGTCTCAATGTGATGTATGCACCTGTGAAGTTTCATGAATATATTCCATACGGTTTGGGAGTTATGGCCCGGACACGAAGTGGGACGTACGGAAGGACAGAAGGATGGACAGAAGTACGGGACGGACAGGGGTAAAACTTAATGCCCATCCGCTATTCTTCGAATAGGCGGGGGCATAATAAATTGGCTGATGGTTGTTTCATTCAATCTTGATAAAATCAAAATCACGTTTTCAAAACTTCAATTTGGAAGATCCATTTGGACTGGTCCAGGGGATGTTTGCCAATGCGCTGAGCTGTGTCTGTGTTGGTGAGGGTACAGTGAAGAGTTTGAAGTGAAGTTCACCAAGGCTTGGTATTCAGCCTACTGCTCTTTTCATCACTGTGCTTGAAGCCTTGTCACACAAGCTCTGGGGTCCTGCCTGGGAGAACCTCTATGCCGGTGACCTTTTAGTATCGCTAAATCGCTCGAGGAATGTGTCAGGAGGCTCTTGACTTGGAAATAAGCAATTTTACAGGCTGTCAGATGCAACATTTTATGATTGTATTAATACCACATATCAATTTATTAAACCTTTCCTTTTGATTTGGGTTTTACGGCCTTTCAAGAACAGTTCACTTATATTGAGCCGATTGTTCATCAAAGGTGAGCGAAAACCAGAGAACCCAGGGAAAAACACCTGACCATCCTTACAGAACTTGGCTTTCCCACATGTGACCCAAGCGAGGCTCAAACCACAGCAGTGAGAAACCTTATGGATTAAGAGTCAGCTGTCTTATCCACTTGGCTACTGGGGGCCCGCCTTAAACCTTTCCTGGATAATAAAATTTCTATTTTTGAGGAATATGGGGCCTTTAATAAATTAATGTGGTATTAATACAATCATAAAATGTGGCACCTGACGGCCTGTAAAATTTGTGGCACCTGACAGCCTGTAAAATTTCAGTTAGTCTCGCTGGCTATAGAATTGTGACATGAATATCCGGACACGAGTAGCATGAGCTAAAAAGGTGGCTCGGGTGAGCTATTAAGAGCAGTTGTTCGAAACAACAAATATTCCCACCCAGTGCACATCAACAGCCATAGTTCTAGAAACACCCACAGCCGCAGATGCAAGGCAGGAGGCTTTCCGGGCCAGCATCCCACATACCGCCTCAGCTGCTATGACCTAGAAAACAAGACTGTTGCAGACATCAGGCATGAGATGTTCACTGAAGCAAATGCATGCAAGAACGCAAATAAAACTGTTGATGGGAAGCCGAATCCTGCTAAGAATAGTCCAGCTAGAATACAAAAGAACTTATGTATATCTTCTGTGATCTGTATACAACACATTAACATGCATTATCAGACTGGAAATGAAACCTTAAATTTAACTTATCATATTCTGGTTTCTCTGTCTAGCATGACATATCTGCTGGGTGTTAATGGCCGTAAATTAAAGAAAAAAGATACCATATTTACCTTAAGTATCGGGGCACCATTTCTACTTAACCATACTTGTCCTAAAATTTGAAATAGTCCATTCAACTACCTCTTGATGTTTCTTAAAATATTGCTATTATGTATGGCAAGCAGTGTAGAAGCTGATCAGACACTGCTATCTGCCGCATCTGATCTGGGTCTACACTGTTTGCAAAGGCCTATCTGTCAGAATACTTAAGATAATTACAGTATATCTTGAAATCAGGGCTCTGGAAATTCTGAAATCTGAATCGGTCCATCCGATGACGATGACGTCATCAATCAGCCCATTTCCAAAAAAAAAATATAATATCACCTGTCACGAAAACTAATGACAACTGGTAGTCCTTTAACTCCTTTTAAATAATACACCTCAACTCCGTTATATGATGGAAGTTTGGGTATAATAAGCATGATCAAAGTTGGCATCATCAATAAATACAGTCAGGTTTGTAAAAAGAAAGAAAGAAAAAAAAGGACAATTTTGTTGTTATTTCCACCTCTGCAGGGTTTTCCTAGATAACTACTTATATAACAACTGATTCCCGTCTTGTGTAAGTGTGAAAACGGTGGGAAACAGGAGAGATGGAACGAAATGACTTTCACGGACCTAATTAGGTCTAATAAAAAAAAGGCCTGCACCATGGGCGGTTTTGCAGTTTTCAATGTTTCAAGATCTGATCAGACTGCTTAAATTTTAAACACTGACCAATCTTGTCTAGCGCAAGTAGTGCATTACTTATTTTTACCGTGAAATCTACCTTGAATTATACTCGCGTGTTACGGCCGTCAACAAAAAAAAAAGAAAAACAAAAGAAGCAAACAATAAGACCCTGATCAGACACCATTGTATGCAACATCTGATCAGGACGTACACGGTTTGGGAATTAATTTATCAAATCTGGGACCGACAAACCGTGTTGATCAAAACCAAACAGAAGAGGAAGTCAAGCGGTGCATTCTTTTATCACTCTCAGTTAAAGCGACCTTTGATCTTTTGGACACGCCGACTGCACCTGATGTTTTGCAGTCTCATGTGTATTCACACCTGTCACACAAACTGATTAATTATCAGACTACCGCTACTGATGATTCATGTTAATCGCTTGTTTACCGCACAAAGGACAGTGAAGTATTGATTTTTTGACAATGTTTGGATAATGACATAATTAATTTGTGCTGCGGCAGGTTGCCGTTATTCATCTGTCTCTCCAATATACATGTCAAATGACCGATAGAGCCTTTTAACTACCATAATATCGCATTTAAAAGGTGCGCAGACGTTGTCAGTTTGGGAAGTCTTGACAGTTTGTGATTTTTTAGACATCATTGATTCGTGAAAATTGGTTCGTTGGGGAAAAAGTGGGGTTTAAGGCACCAACCTGTTGGACCAAATTATTAGTGTTTTGGGGTGTTTGAAATCCATCCAGAATTCTTATTTTTGGTCCAGACCATTTTTGGTTTTCCGGAGCCCTGCTTGAAATACATTTGCCATCTTTTTTTGTTTGTTTGTGTTGAGGTTTTACGGCCCAGTCAACCCAATGGGGTCATGTCGAGCGCGGTCAGTTTACCTAACCACACGTTTACTGGGCAGGCTTAGTCCTCTAAGCGGTTAACCAGTATTGTGCACATTCTTTCGCCAGAAACTGACAACTGCCCTTCATGAATCAGCGGAAGGGAGAGAATGACCGTAGAAAATATTTCATGATCAATCTCCATGAAAGAATGTTGCCGACCTCGGCGGGGGTTGAACCCGCGACCTTCTGGTCTCCAGTCGGACGGCGCATGCCATCTTTTTTTTGAGTTATAGAGTTTTACGGTGGAGTCAACACTGTTAAAGTCATGTGATGCCTGGGCATGCTCAGTCCTCTAATCAGTTAAGCAGTAAAGTACAACATATGGTAAGAGTCATTCTCAGGTTGACAGGTAAAATTATGACCAAATCTTCAGTGATTATTAATCGATTATTGATCACAATGGTAGAACCGATATATCGATTATCTTTTCAGCTCTGATTAGCCAGCCTTACTTGAAATACATTTGCCATTTTTTTTTTAGTTATAGCTTTACGGCTGGGTCAACACTGTTAAGGTCATGTGATGTCTGGGCATGCTCAGTCCTCTAATCAGTTAAGCAGTACTTGAGAATATACTCTCACAAGCAACTGACAACTGCCCTTTCTGAATCAGCAGAAGGGAAGAAAGACCACAGAAATTATTTCATGATCCATCTCCATATTAAAGTTATGCTGAGTTTGAAACTTGCAACCCTGCATCTGCAGTCAGATGCGCCCCCGACTGGCTTGTGGAGCCTGGCACTTTTACCACCTGTATGAATATTTTTTTTAAGACTATAGTCTCCAGTCATAAATTTCACATAATTAAAGGGGTTTGCTGAAATGATAATTTGTCGCATACATGCCAACACTACAGTCAATCGTCATACTGCATCAGGCAGTTTGATTTTTTTTTTTTTTATTATTATTTGGGTTTTACGGCCCTTTCAAGAATATTTCACTTATATCGAGTCGATCGTTCATCAAAGGTGGGCGAAAAACAGAGAACCCGGGGAAAAACCACCTGACCATCAGTAAGCAGAACCTGGCATTCCCACATGTGACCCGAGCGAGGCTCGAACCAAAGCGGTGAGAAACCTAATAGATTCAGAGTCAACTCTCCTATCCACTAGGCTACGGGGGCCCACTCAGGCAGTTTGATGGGGCCATTACTGTTGCTCAGATGGAAGTCTTGATATAACTTACCACAATCCTGTTCAGAGAGTGAGCTATAGAGGAGGCACAGATCAAACTAGAGCAGACTGTCCATCCCTACCACTGTATAACCTGGTCAGGTTTGTACACAACACAATCTGAAACATATCAGACAACATGAGAAAAGGTCTCTTGAAATACGTTTGCCACTGTTTTCATTTGAGTTTGGTATTTGTGACCCAGTCAAGGCTGGTCATATGATACCAGCAACTTAACCCTTGTCCTGCTGAACCCGGATAAATCCTGCATTTGCAAACAGTGTAGATCCAGATCAGTTGGCTTCTGAAGAAGCCAACTGATCTGGATCTGCACTGTTTGCCATTAAGTATGTAAATTTATATCAGCAATCTGGATCAAGTAATTTGATTGGCTGAAAATTAGAAATCGGCATGGCATCTTAATTTATTCAGCATGACAAGAGTTGACAAAACATTTTTCCTTGGCATTTTTAGTCCTCTAAACTGTTAAACAGTACTTGTGAATGCACTTCTGCCAGCAACTGACAACTGCTCTTCCTGAATCAGCGGAAGGGGAGAATGACCATAGAAATGATTTCATGATCAATCTCTATGGAAGTTATGCTGGGATTCAAATTTGTTACCCCGCACCACTGACTAAGTTGTGGAGCCCAACATGTTTGCCATCCTTATTGAACATTTTTCAAGACTATAGTATCCAGTTATAAACTTCACTAAATTAGAGGGAGTTTAATGGGGCCACTACTGTTGACCAGAAGGCAGTCTTTGAAGTGTAGAGTTTACTTGTGTATTCCTTTCTTAATGTTATTTATACATTTTTGTCTGGATATAATATGACAGAGTATCAGCTTTAAATTCCAGAAACCATGTTATAAATGGGTTGTGATGTTGCTTGTTTTTTTTGACAAATTAGAAATTAATGCGAGATTAAAGATACTACATGCATAAAGAACTATACCATACTAGGATGCATGTCTGCTGTTGCCTAGTCAGGGCTTTCACCATTTTCAATAAGAATTCGTAAAGGTCTAACTGGAGGCATAGCCTTGTATAATATGTATGCCAATAACTCAGTCCATAAGCACTTATCTTAAATCGTTAGCAAGTCCGATGCTCTATCTGATGTTTCTAAACATATACATGTATATCAATAGAGGCAAATCATGTACATTCTGTTCTGTGGCATCTTGTCTGACCTACACTGTTTGCTTTTATCTGTATTAGAATATTTAGGTTGAATACAGTATGTACAGTGGTTAAGACTGTTCAGATGTACTGTTTTGTTAGCATCAGGAGTCTGCTTAAAATTATGGAATTGGTTTCTTATGCTATGCCCTTGCATAAATAACTTACACAGTACTGTTAGAGAGTGAGCTGAAGAGGAAACACATTAAACTGGATGAAACTGTCCATGCATCTCAGTACCACTCTAGTAAACTCGTCAGGTTTGTACACAACACAATCTGAAATATATCAGCTAACACGAGAAAAGGTCTTATCCGATAGGCTGCCCAAATGGCCAAGAAAATAGGGACAGGCAAAACTAACAAAACTACAAACAATACATACAGGAGCGCATGCCACAATGGCCCATACAGGTGGACTTAAACCGACAGACCTTAAAATCTATGCAAAAAAATACACAATTCACATGGTAAGCAATTTCAAAGGAAACAAGAAGTCAAAAGAGACCAAAATGTACTGACAACACTAAAGATAGATCGAACTTCGGTGAAGTTGATGTCAAACAATGATCTAACAATTATATCCAAACCATATGCACATTCTCATATCATGAAGAAAACACATGTAAAGTTTCATAATGAACGGTACAAAGCTGTAAGAGGAGTTGCATTGCCAGACATGCAGTGCACCATGCTCGTCAAAAAGCAAACAAGGTCTACGAGAATATTAACCTAAAGTCTTCAGAAGTCTATCACCTTGCTAACCATTTTAGAAGAGAGAATGCTGATGTTGTAGGTGAAAAGCTGGCGAAGAATGATGCAGGGGAGATGTCAATTACCTAAGACTGAAAGCAGAAGGCCCGCTTAGAGCACTATCAAAGGCTTCTCAATGTTGAGTGACTGGGACCCAGACTGTCTGACAAACCACCAGTGGAAGGCCCACCCATGTCAATCACCACTGATATGGTTAAGAAGGCTATCTCTCAGATGAAGGCGGGCAAAGCACTGGGCCCATCAGGAAGAGTGGTGGAGATGATATGAGCAGCCAGTGACCTCGCAGCTGCAATTATTTGCGATTGCAAGGTACCCTCCAACTGGGAACAGAGTTTCATTGTCTGCCTCTACAAGGGTAAGGGGAATGCATTGGACAGGGGCAATTACTGTGGTCTCAAGCTGACAGAACAGGTCATGAAAGTTCTGAAGAGGACTGTGGACGGCCTCATCAGAACAGTTGGTGTCAATCAACGATTCCTACTTCGATACTCAGCCCGCTGGTCTTCATCATTGTGCTTGAAGCCTTGTAATGCTAGTTCTGCCCCTGAGAGGACCTCTATGCGGTAGACCTTGTTATTCTTGACGAATCACTCAAGGAATGTGTCAGGAGGCTCTTGACTTGGAAAGAAGCAATGAAGGAGAAAGGGCTGAGAGTAAATGCAGGAAAGACAAAGATCATGATCTGTGGTATAGGCCTGGACCTCCTGCAGAGTTCAGGCAAGTTTCCATGTGCCGTCTGTCACGCTGGAGTGGGCAACAACAGCAAGCACTGGGTGCACAAGAAATGCAGTGGGCTCAAGCGCTTGACAAAAGACCCTGATTACAGATGTACACAGTGCCAGGGAACTTCACCCCCCTTGGACAGCAGACCACAGAGGGAAGTCCAAGTAGGACCTGACAAGCTGAAGGTGGTAGCTTCCTTTTGCTACCTAGGAGACATGCTCTCAGCAGCTGGTGGCTGTGAATTTTCAACCACAACATGTATGAAAACTGCCTGGAAGAAGTCAAGGAGCTGCTACCACTTCTCTTTTTCTGCCACCTCTCTTTCAAGACACATGGCCACATGTACAGCTCGTGTGTGCAGAGTGCAATGCTCCATGCCAGTGAGACTTGGTCATTGACAAAGCAAAACCTCCAATGTCTGTGGAATGACAGGGCAATGATCAGACAGATCTGCAATATCAAGCCGCAAGACATTGCGACCATCAGGTCCAATGAGCTACTTGCATACTTGGCATTGAGGATCTGGACCTTATCCTAAAGGAGAGAAGGCTCCGCTGGTATGGAAATGTGGAAGGCTCCAATGGTGCAGTCAAGACAGCCTGTGACATACAGGTTGATGGAAGGCATGGGCCTGGGAGGCCCAAGATGACATGGAAGCAGCTGATAAAGCGAGCTCACAGAAAGTGAAAGCTCTCGGCTATTGACCCTTATGATAGACACACCTGGAGATCTGGTGTGAGATCTGCCATGCCTGCAGCAAGCCAGCTTCCTGGAAGGGGGCCCACTGATGTGGATGTTGCCCCTGTCCTGCACATTAATAAAAAATCTGGTGATGATGATGATGAATTGCGCTCACAAGCAGTACTCACTATCTACTGAGGGTAAAAAATGACAAAGTTCACTACATGTATGTGGAAAAAGTGACAAAACATGACCTAACTTTTATATCCAAACCACATGCACATCCTAATACCATGAAAAACAAACACATGCAAAGTTTCAAACTGATCGGTACAAAACTGTGAGCTCAAAAGAGGTAGGCATAATCTTAATATTGCGGGTGAAAAATGACTACGTTCGTAATGTGGAAAAAGTGACAAAAATTAATCTAACAATTATATCCAAACCACATGCACATCCTCATACCATGAAAATTTGTTTGTGTTGAGGTTTTACGGCCCAGTCAACCCAGTGAGGTCATGTGGAGTGCAGTCAGTTTACCTAACCACACGTTCTCTGGGCATGCTTAGTCCTCTAAGCGGTTAACCAGTATTGTGCACATTTACGCCAGAAACTGACAACTGCCCTTCTTGAATCAGTGGAAGGGAGAGAATGACCGTAGAAAATATTTCATGATCAATCTCCACGAAAGAATGTTGCCGACCTCGGCGGGGGTTGAACCCGCAACCGCCTGGTCTCCAGTCGGACGGCGCATCCAACTGAGCCACCAAGGCCGGAGGGTCATTATGTGTTGTCTCCCAGAGAAAGGGAGAAAAGAGATAGTAGAGATGAAAGAGAGGGACAGGGAATAAAGTATTTTGATTGTGTTGGGGTTTAACAACACATCAACCCTTGTGGGTCATTTTGTGTCATCTCCCAGAAAAAGTGAGAAAAGACATAGAAGGGATAGTAGAGGAGACGAAAGAGGCAGGGAAGAAAGAGGAACAGGAATGAAAGTGAAGAAACAGAAGAAATATTATAAAAACATTCTCCTTCTACCCTTACCTGCTACAAGGATAGCAGGCCTTGCCCGACTGTAAGCCAATATCAGCTGACACCCTGGTGATGCAAGATACACGACATCTTTGCACCAACCGACCACCCCAGAGAATAACGAAGAAAATGAATCAAAGTGAAGATGCAGAAGAAATAAAAACATTCCCCTCTACCCTTACCTGCTACAAGGACAGGAGGCCTTGCCCAACTGTAAGCCAATATCAGTTTGACGCCCTTGCGACATAAGATATACAACACCTTCGCCACACCCGACCATCCCCATGAACAGAAAGAGAAAAACTATATACCCGACATTGTTTGTTTGTTTGTGTTGAGGTTTTACGGTCAGTTTACCTAACCACACTTTTACTGGACAGGCTTAGTCCTCTAAGAGGATAACCAGTATTGTGCACAATCTTTCGCCAGAAACTGACAACTGCCCTTCTTGAATCAGTGGGAGAGAATGACTGTAGAAAATATTTCATGATCAAATCTCAATGAAGAATGTTACCGACCCGTGAGGGTCGAACCGGCAACCACCTGATCACCAGTCAGACGCGCATCCAACTGAGCCACCAAGGCCGGTGAATATATACCCGCGACATACTTTGTATGCCGGGAGTTTAACAATTGTTATATAACAGGGTGTTCAATTGTTTTAAACAACATGTTTACTATGTTTCCATAAATAGCTTTATTTACTATGTTTCCAAAAATAACTTTCTAGAACAACATGTTTACAATAACATGATGTTTACGTCCTTGATTCTGGACTGAGTTGTTTTTGGAATGTCATGGAAGATTTAGAAGTTTCTTGATTGGAACTGGAAAATAAGAGATGCTTGTAGTAAATTCTTTTTCTAGAACCTTCTTTGATACTATATAAGGAGAGAAGATTTTCATCTGGGCATCTTTGTATACTTTCACTGGAAATTATTCTATACTGGATTACTTTAATATTTTATTCATTCTGGACTTATATTCTGAATTCAGGAACTTTAAATTGTGGGATCAGAAACTGATATTCAAAGGATTTGTTTTATAAATTCTCCTGGATTATTTTTGAGGGACTTTGTGACATAAACTTGAAAGGTACTGTTCATTTACATTCTTTTGTTTTGAATCTTATCTTATTTTTTGTGAATAAATATTGTTAATAATTTAAAGCTTGTTGCTGGTTTCACTTTCATTTCTTTCTCATTACGCCTGGCTCGTAACATAATAAGAATGCCATCTGCTGCAGTTTTAATTGGGCTAAATATGACAATTCACTGACCATCCTCCTGCATTTAATTCTTGTGAGGGGGCATTGCAGAATAGATTTGATTGTATTGGGGTTTAACGACACGTCAACCCTTGAGGGTCATTTTGTGTCGTCTCCCAGAGAAAGGGAGAAAAGAGATAGAAGAGAGAGTAGAGGAGATGAAAGAGAGGGACAGGGAAGAAAGAGGAACAGGAATGAAAGTGAAGAAACAGAAGAAATAAAAACATTCCCCCTCTACCCTTACCCACTACAAGGATAGCAGGCCTTGCCCAACTGTAAGCCAATATCAGTTGGACGCCCCAGTGATGTAAGATACACAGCACCTTCGCACCACCCGACCACCCCCTTGCAGAATAGAAAGAAACCTTCTGACTGAAGAATCACACATGGCAGTAAAACTGAAAGTAAAAGGAAACACAGGTTAAGCATTCATTCAGAGTTACAAGACTTACCAAATAAATATAACATTGATGTTTTATGCCAAAGGACAGGAAGAGGGAAATTTTGTAACTGCAACTAGAAAACTTTTTTTGGGGGAAAAAACAAATGTACCCCAACTTCATCAATGTGCCTATTTCTAAAATAAAATATAATATCACCTGTCACGAAAACTAATGACAATTGGCAGTCCTATAACTCCTTTTAAATAATACACCTCAACACTGTTATATGATGGGAGTTCAGGTATAATGAGCATGATCAAAGCTGGTGTCATCAATAAATACAGTCAGGTATATAAAAAGAAAGAAAGGAAAACAAGAGCTCTGCCAAGCGGGGCATTATACGTCCGTGGCAAGTAAAAAGATGTAGCACAAAAACTGGCTCCTGTATAATTCAGTGCTCCGGATATAAACTGTAAGTGGAATTACAAAAAAAAAAAAAAATTAAAAAAATTTCATTGGGGCATATGTCTGCTGATATTTGGTGAACTGTAACCTAAGCGACCAAGCTGGCCCAGGAATTAAGGAAGTGACTTCTCCCTCCTGGGAAAATAGGGAGAAGTTTGCTGCTTCTAGGTAGAAGTGCTTTCTGACGAAGGACACACCACAGAAGCATGCTCATATGAGCCTTTGGCTGATTTGTTTTTCCTATACTTCAATATCGGACCAAACAATAACAAAACAAAAATAAACAACAAAAAAAAAAAAAAACATGCTGCAAGAAATTTTTTATAAACCTTTAACTTGTTTAATACTGATTTTATTTTTGTTCTTCAAGGGAGCCAAATCAGAAGAGTATTAAAAAAAATCCAAAATGAATTATGTATTCATAAAGATTTAATCATGGCAACCTTTCCTTGCAAACCTAATAAAAGAAGACCAAAACTTTAGTTATTTGCAAAAAATATACATTGTACCAATTATAAAATAAAATTTGCACACTATTATCTCTAAACAATATGCTGCAAAAAGTTTACAAAAACTTTCAAAGGGGCATAAATCTGCAAATATTTGATGCACTGTAACCTCGAAATAATATGTGCTGCTCCACATCATCGTGTAACTATTTATGAAGTTTCAGCTTGATCAGTTGTAAACTATAGAAGGATTTAGCCGGAAACAAAAAAATTAATAGAAATTAATAGAAATTTTCAACGGGGTTTAACTCTGCTAGTATTTGGTGGACTGTAACCTTGAAACAATATGCCCTACTCCACATCATGGTCTAACTACAAATAAAATTTCAGCTTGATAGGATGTAAACTGTAGGATTTAGACGGAAACGAAAAGGTTACTGAAATTTTCAAAGGGGCATAACTCTGCTAATAGTTGGTGGACTGTAACCGCGAAACAATATGCGCTGCACCACATCATGGTCTAACTGGACATGAAGTTTCAGCTTGATTGGATGTAAACTGTAGGAGGATTTCGCCAGAAACGAAAAATTAATAGAAATCTTCAAAGGGGTATAACTCTGCTAATATTTGGTGGACTGTAACCTTGAAATAATATGCGCCGCTCCACATCATGGTCTAACTACAAATCAAGTTTCAGCCTGATTGGATGTAAACTGTAGGAGGAGTTAGCCGGAAACAAAAAGTCAACTGAAATTTTCAAAGGGGCATAACTCCGCTAATATTTGGTGGACTGTAACCTCGAAACAATATGCCCTGCTCCACATCACGGTCTAACTATATATATGAAGTTTCAGCTGGATTGGATGTAAAATGTAGGAGTTAACTGGAAATGAAAAGTTTACAGCAATTTTCTAAGGGGCATAACTCTGCAAACATTTGGTGGACTGTAACCCCGAAACAATATGCACTGCATCACATCATGGTCTTACTATATACCAAGTTTCAGCTTGATTGGATGTAAACTGTAGGAGGAGTTAGCCAGAAACGAAAAAGTTTACGGACAGACGGATGGACGCCATCCCTGTAACATAATACGTCCCATTTTTCAAACGGGCACATGAAAAAACGAAAAAAAAAACAAGGGATGATTTTGTTGTTATTTCCATCTCCGCAGGGTTTTCCTAGATAACTATTTATAAACAAGTGATTCCCGTCTTGTGTAAGCGTGAAGATGGCGGGAAACAGGATAGACGGAACGAAACGACTTTCATAGACCTAATTAGGTCTAATGAAAAAAGGCCTGCGCCACTGGCTGTTTTGCAGTTTTCAATGTTTCAAGATCTGACCAGACTGCTAGAATTTTGGTTTTTTTTGTTTGTTTGTGTTGAGGTTTTACGGCCCAGTCAACCCAATGGGGTCATGTCGAGCGCGGTCAGTTTACCTAGCCACACGTTTACTGTTACGGCCATCAACAAAAAAAAAAGAAAAAAAAAGAAGCAAACAATAAGACCCAGATCAGACGCTGTTGTATGCAACATCTGATCAGGACGTACACGGTTTGGGAATTAATTTATCAAATCTGGGACCGACAAACTGTGTTGATCAAAACAAAAAAAAAGAGGAAGAAAACGGGTGCGTTCAAGCGGTGCATTCGTTTATCACTCTCAGTTAAAGTGACCTTTGATCTTTTGGACACGCCAACTGCACCTGGTGTTTTGCAGTCTCAGTGTATTCACTTGTCACACAAACAGATTAATTATCAGACTACGGTTACTGATGATTCGTGTTACTCGCTTGTTTACCACACAAAGGACAGTGAAGTGTTCTTTTTTTTTACAATATTTGGATAATGACGTAATTAATTTGTGCTGCGGTAGGTTGCCTTTATTCATCTGTCTCTCCAATATACGTCAAATGACCGTTTAGAGCCTTTTATATAGCATTTAAAACATGCGCGGACATTGTCAGTTTGGGAAGACTTGACCATTTGTGATTTTTTAGACATCATTGATTCGTGAAAATTGGTTGGTTGGGGAAAAAATGGGGTTCAAACCTGTTGGACTGAATCATTAGTGGTCCAGAATTCTTATTTTCAGTCCAGACTGGCTCCGCTGGTATTGACATGTGGAACGCTCCAATGGTGCAGTCAAGACAGCCTTTGACTTACAGGTTGATGGAAAGCGTGAGCCGAGGAGGCCTAAGATGACATGGAAGCAGCTGACAAAGAGGGATTGCAGAGAGTGGAAGATCTCAGCTATCGATCCTCATGATAGACATACCTGGAGATCTGGTGTGAGATCTGTCATGTGTGCAGCAAGCCAGCTACCTGGAAGGGGGCCCACTGATGTGGATGTTGCCCCTGTACCTGCACATTAATAAAAAAATCCGATGATGATGATGATGAATCCCAAACTATGATAGTCATACATCAAACTGTCTTCAAGATGTAACAAAATCACTGTGATAATGAAATATCGGCCACAATGACCTACATTTACTTTTAGTCAACTGTCGGATCATACTTATTCATAATCTCAGATAATGATACTCATACATCAAATATCTTAATAACATTCAAGATATAAGACAAAATCATTGGACCATGAAATATATGTCAAGGTGACCTATATTTGTTAAGATATCAAATTGTTCTGTCACACAAAACTAATATTCCAAGTATTACATGTATATTACCATAAAATAGTCTTCAAAATAAAAGGCAAAATCCCTGCAGCATGAAAATAAGGTCACAACGACCTTGACCTAGTGTTGTGCTGATTAATTGAAATAATGGAAAACTAATCGGATGAGCCCACTATTGGCAACTATTGATATTTTTTTTTTACTATTGATTATTTGAAATTCTATTTTTAGAAACACGGGCCAAAGGTCACATAGTAAGACCTACAAGAAAGACTCACTGACTAGAAATCGCTGCAAAATCTGCTTTGTCTTGAAACAACCTATATCTTAAATTACCCTAGTAATGCTATTATATGCTGTTGCATTTTATATAAAGCTCATATGCTACAATGATTTATTATCTGATGCCAGTTATGGGATATCCAATTGTATAATAGATAATCAGTTTTACTTTCTCGATAATTGATTGTGAAGTTCCTCTCCGATTCCCAACACTACCTTGACCTTATTACACTGAATGTTGATGTGATAAACATGTCTGATGCCCATCCTTCTTTATTAAGAAGTTATTTGTATAAACAAACTCCAATATACTACTTAACTAGATTTTGACCTCTAGCCCCACTCCAGGGCATGATCCAGGGGATCATAGACATAGAATGGAAGAGAAACCTCCCAGGTACCTCCATACCAAATATGAAATGTTTTTTATCAGTGGCTGCAGTTATAAGTAATCAAAAAACTATGAAGTAAAACATGGTTATAGAAAGGGTAAACAGATGGAATCACAGACGGACGGACGGGCGGACGGGAGGAAGGATGGACAGGTGGAAGGACAGACAGACGGACAGAACTGACGAAAACTATATACCCTTTCAGCATATGAATTTGGCTTACTTCGTATGCCATGGGTATAAATACATTTTGGGCATTTAATTCGCCCTGGTATTTGTTGACTATCTATACTAAATATATAAATAGTAATGAAATCAAGGTATTCCTGTATTTTTCATAGGTATTCCTCCTGTATATCAGTACGAATGTTGTATTTCGGTAAGTCATGTGACGAAGTTTTTAGCTTGATGATGATTTAATATATCGAGGGTTGATCGCAAGACTGTAGCAAGTCAGATAGTTGTTTTCCCCAATACTTAATCTCCTCACCATGAAGGTGTTATGAAGATCACAACATTTCTTTCAGTAAACAATGGAAATTTAGGTGCCATTGCTCGTATAAGCAATGGCACCTAAATTTGCATTGTTTACAAAGGGGTCAAAGTTGCCCCTAAACAAGGGTTTCAAAAATATGTTTTAAGTTACTACAGTCTTGCGCTCAACCCTCAATATGTCCTTTTCAAAAAATTAAGTCCTATCGGAAAATTGGAAGGACAATAATGAACGACTCTGTGTAAAGAAGCACCCAATAGTCATGAGCTGACTTCCGCCTCCAGGGGGATTTGAGCTTGACATCTTGTGATCTGAAGTCAGGTCTAGCCACCCTAACTTAACAATTTTGTACTAACCTTAAGCCTTCTATTCTTAAACATCACGACAGTTTAAAGTACCGTATTCGACCTAATTACCACACATACCCCTATAAGCGCAGTCAAGCAATTTCATAGTCTTCAAAATACAGCCAGTGTACTTTTTGTCTACTTGTTGATAAAGGCATATGTTGTGGGAACCCATTTGAATCGCATCAACTTGTCAATGCAATTCAAATAAGTACCCACAACATATGCTCTTATAGAGAAAATCAGGAAAAAAACACAACATCGCATAAGCATCATTTGGTAAGTCCTTTGCTGATCAGTTTGAAGTGTACCCTTAGGCCACAATAAAAAAGGTTATTAGATTCTCCGACACCTTTTTCAAAAAATAGATTTGTGCGACGGCTTTTTATTTTTACTTTCTGGTTGCATGGGTACATTCTTGGACATTTGGGTTTGTTCGGTTAAACAAGATGGCAACCGGAAGTATCTAAAATCTATCTATCTGCAACAACAGCAAGTTTAAAGTCTCAAACAACAAACAGATAGTAATTTACCAATTTTCTTTGTAAGTAAGAATGCCATATGTTTGTGGTCTAGATTGCAATTTGGTCAGAAATGATTCTCAGATAAGCCTGTAAAATCCTGTGTCACGTATTTTCATGGGTCAGAAAAAAACTTACACTGAAAAAAAATCATATATGCCGGACCTTTTGAACAGATGCGGCGGTGTCTGAGAATCTAATACTTTTTTTTTTTGGGCCTTAGTACATATTTTGCAAGTTTTCCAAGTATTTTTGAAAAACCTAAGCACACAGTGCAGTAATTAGGTCGATTACGGTATCTTCTGAAAAAAAAAAAAAATCTTTATCATGAAAATAGGGTTTAGTATTTCCTATAGGGAGATACAAGGGGGAGAACCTACGTCATGGAAGAGAATGAAAAAGACGATGAGTTACACTGAAAAGCACCCTTTCAAATCAGTATTTAAAGTTAATTGCTGTCGATTTCCATTTCGTTATTCTGACAAAAACCAGGATAGGCTCAGAGAATGTAGCAAGAAACAAAGCATTTATATTGGCAAACTTGATGCATAACCGCATTGTCATTGTTGAGAACACTTGAATACAATTTTCTTATAAGGTTATCAAAATATTGTGCTTGAGTGTTCTCAACATTGACAATACATTATACATAAAATCTGCATATATAAGTATTGTTTGTGTTGAGGTTTTATGGCCCAGTCAACCCAATAGGGTCATGTCGAGCGCGGTCCATTTACCTAACCACACGTTTACTGGGCAGGCTTAGTCCTCTAAGCGGTTAACCAGTATTGTGCACATTCTTTCGCCAGAAACTGACAACTGCCCTTCTTGAATCAGTGGAAGGGAGAATCTTGCCGACCTCGGCGGGGGTTGAACCCGCGACCTCCTGGTCTCCAGTTGGACGGCGCATCCAACTGAGCCACCGAGGCCGGCAAATATAAGTACTTTCATCCTTGGTACATACTCTGATCTTATTCTTTTAGCATTAAAACAGCGAAAAAATTAATAAAAGTGACCAATTGATTTGAACAGGCCCTTTTCACAATAATCTATAGTCTTTTTCACTGTTACCTACATCACTAGTTCAGGTGCTTTTTTTCAGTCCAAAAGTATTGTTATTTTTCTTATTCTCCACGAAAACATATATTGTGGGTACTCAAATAGAAGCGCCTCAACGCTCTGGTTTTCGTGGAGAAATACCAAAAATATTACCGAATACCCTCCCTTATCTAGACCTATGTAGCTATGACATAGGTTCTCCCCCTTGAGATAATACAGTAAAATTCCACTATTAAGATCACTCAAAAATAAGACTGATCAACTATTGTATAAGACCACTCCACTATTATATAAGACCACTCCACTATTATACAAGACCTTTTTTTGCTGGGACAGTCCCAAATTTATATTTTTTTTTATTTCTTATTCTATATTCAATATTAAGACCATCTCACTAATAAGACCATTTCTAGGCAGTACCACAGGTGGTCTTAATAGCAGAATTCCACTGTATACAGTCTAACCTGTACTTTTGTTTGTGTTGAGGTTTTACGGCCCAGTCAACCCAATGGGGTCATGTCGAGCGCGGTCAGTTTACCTAACCACACGTTTACTGGGCAGACTTAGTCCTCTAAGCGGTTAACCAGTATTGTGCACATTCTTTTGCCAGAAACTGACAACTGCCCTTCTTGAATCAGTGGAACTAACCTGTACTTACAACCACCTCTATTCAGCATGCATTTGTCTTTAACGGCCGTTTTGGGGTTCCCCCAAACAATTTTCCATGTAAATGAACTTCTATTAAGCAAGCACCTGTCTAATGCAACCAAAGGCCAGTAAAATATATCCAAAACTGCATAAAAACCCTTGTTTAAGCGGCCATTATTTTGCGGCCGTATCCATTTTTCGGCACTGCATTACGTTGGTGTAAAAGTTCTGAGCTCTGAGGCCGACTATTTTGGTGTTTAGTGAGATCCAACTGATCAAAAGAGCTAAATGAACAGGTATATTATTTTCATGTACTGGATCCCCGTATAAATCGATACATTCAAATTCAGAGTAGTAAGGCCCTAACCAGTAAAATGTGTACAAAATCCAACATCAAAAAAGTAAGATAGTCGCCAACGACTGTTTTGAACCATATATAAATTATGTAATTTCGCAGGTGCAGTCAATACATGGATAATAACTGTTTGTTTGCCACTTCGCAGGTGCGAAAATTCATCATTCATCATCACTGGATTTTTTATTAACGTGCAGGTACAGGGGCAACATCCACATCAGTGGGCCCCCTTCCAGGTAGCTGGCTTGCTGCATGAGGTTCGATAGCTGAGAGCTTCCACTCTCTGTAATCTTTCTCTGTCAGCTGCTTCCATGACATCTTTGGCCTCCCCGCCCATGCTTTGTTTGTTTGTTTTGTTTGTGTTGAGGTTTTACGGCCCAGTCAACCCAATATGGTCATGTCGAGCGCGGTCAGTTTACCTAACCACATGTTTACTGGGCAGGCTTAGTCCTCTAAGCGGTTAACCAGCAGAAACTGACAACTGCCCTTCTTGAATCAGCGGAAGGGAGAGAATGACCGTAGAAAATATTTCATGATCAATCTCCACGAAAGAATGTTGCCGACCTCGGCAGGGGTTGAACCCGATACCTCCTGGTCTCCAGTCGGATGGCACATCCAAATGAGCCACCAAGGCCGGCTGGCCCTTGCTTTCCATCAACCTGTATGTCAAAGGCTGTCTTGACTACACCGTTGGAGCGTTCCACATGTCCATACCAGCGGAGCCTTCTCTCCTTCAGAATGGAAGTCCAGATCCTCAATGCCAAGCTGTGTAAGTAGCTCATTGGACCTATCGTTGACAATGTCTTGCACCTTGACATTGCAGATCTTTCTGATCATTGCCCAGTCATTTTGCTGCAGACACTGGAGGTTTGGCTTTGTCAATAGCCTAGTCTCACTGGCGGGGATCATTGCACTCTGCACACAAGAGCTGTACATGCGGCTCTTTGAACTTCTTCCAGGCGGTTTTCATATGTGTTGTGGTTGGAAGTTCACAGCCACCGGCTGCTGAGAGCACGTCTCCTTGGTAGCAAAAGGAAGCTACCACCTCCAGCTTGTCAGGTCCGACTTGGATTTCCCTCTGTGGTCTGCCATCCATGGGCCGTGCAGTTCCCTGGCATCGTGTACTTCTAATCAGGGTCCTTTGTCAAGCGCTTGAGCCCACTGCATTTTTTGTGCACCCAGTACTTGCAGCTTTTGCAGAAGATGCTGTTGCTGTCCACTCCAGTGCGACAGATGATGCATGGAAATTCGCCTAAACTCTGCAGGAGGTCAAATCCTATTCCACAGATCATGATCTTTGTCTTTCCTACATTTACTCTCAGTCCTTTCTCCTCCATTGCTTCTTTCCAAGTTAAAAGCCTCCTGACATATTCCTCGCATGATTCAGCGATGATAACAAGGTCATCGGCATAGAGGTCATCCCAGGGTACCCTAGAGCGGAACTCGTGTGACAATGTTTCAAACACAATGATAAAGAGCAGCGGCACTGAGCCTTGGAGAACACCAACTTTTGCTTCAAATTGAACTCTTCACTGTACCTCTCATCAACATGGACACGGCTCACTGCACTGGCACACATCCCCTGCATCAGTCGCACAGTCCACTCCTCCACACCAAGATGACCTTCCAAGGCACTCAATCACACCTTCTCCAGCTCTTCGAAAGCGATGTAGGGTCTCTTGCTGGCAGCTAGATACTTCCCTTGCAGATGCCTGACAATAAAGATTGTTGTGTCTCTGCCTGGGGCAAATCGAAACTGGGAATCATCAATTGACACCGTCTGTCTGATGAGGTTATCCAACATTCAGTTCCAGGACTTTCATGACCTGCTCAGTCAGCTTGAGACCGCGGTAGTTGCCCCTTTCCAATGCATCCCCCTTTCCCTTGTAGAGGCAGACAATAAAACTCTGCTCCCAGTCAGAGGGTACCTTGACATCACCAATGATTGCAGCTGCGAGGTCACTGATCATGAAGGCGGGGTATAAAAATTGCAGTCGGGTGTTTGAAACAGGATCAGTCAGGTTAGCAGAAACACAGCTATTTTTTTTTATGCCTAAGTTTCAATACAACAGCTCAATCAATTTTTCAGATATCTTGCTTACAAGATTTCATTACAATTTTTTGCAAAGGGGTATAACTCAAAAAAGATAACTCGTGGAAGTGATGGTGTCATGGTTTGAGAGATGTCGGTCAATGATTGGAGTTTAACAACACGTCAACCCTTGTGGGTCATTTTGTGTCGTCCAGGTGGCCATTTTGTTTGGTTATTATGGCAAAACTATAAAGTAGGAAATTTGTGAAGCACCAGCAGGGAAAAAAGATCATGTGAAGCACCAGCAGGAAAAGAAGACCCTGCAGAGCTTAACTCTTCTCATTTTTTTAACTCTGGTGGCCATTTTGTTCAGCCAAGCAGAACCATTTTAGCAATTTTGGTTGAAAGGTGTAAGAGGAACATTTATTTTGAAATCGGGGCCACTGGCCATGGAAATGTCATTTACAGGTTTTTCTATTTCTAGCTCTGATGACCAGTTTGTTCAGCCAAACAGAACCATTTCAGCAATTTTGGTAAAGGAGCAAGTGATTGTTTGATTTGGGCTTAACGTCGCTTTCAACAATCTTTCAGTCATATCACGACGGTGTCTGGATGTGGCCGGGAGCTCAATGCTCACTTTTAGAGAAATAACATTCCCCAGACACTTTGACATGACATTCCACCCAGTCACATCATACTGACACTGAGCTGACCAGTTCTAGCTCTACTTTCTTAATGCTGAGCGCCAAGTGAAAGAGCAGCTAGTACCATTTTTAAAGTCTTTGGTATGATCCGGCCGGGGATCGAACCCGCAACCTCCCGGTCACAAAGCGGACGCTCCACCACTGAGCCACTGTGCCGCTAAAGGAGCATATGAGAAACATATCTGTAATTAGTTTGAAATTGGGCCACTGGCCAAGGAATGTCGTTAAAAGGTTGTTTTTTCTATTTTTAGCTCTGGCAGCCATTTTAGTCAGCCGAGCAGAAATATTTCCGCAATTCTGGTAAAGGGCCATAAGAAGAACATTCTGTGAAATTATTTTGAAATCGGGCCACTGGCTGTGCAGATGTCATTTAACGGTTTTCTATTTTTAGCTCTAGTGGCCATTTTGTTCAGTCGAGGGTAATGATTTTAGCAATTTTGGTAAAGGGCCACAAGATGAACACTTTTGTGAGATTACTTTGAAATCGGGCGACTGGCCATGGAAGAGATGTTGTTTAAAGGTTTTCAATTTTTTAGTTCTGGCTGCCATTTTGTTCAGCCGAGCAAAACCATGTTAGCAATTTTGGTAGAGGTCCATTAGAAGAACACTTCTGTGCAATTATTTTGAAATAGGGTCACTGGCTAAAGAGATGTCATTTGAAGCGTTTTCTTTTTTTAGATCTGGTGGCCATTTTGTTCAATGGGGCAAAACTTTTTAGCAATTTTGGTAAAGGGGCATAAGAGAAACATTTGTGTGAAATTATTTTGAAACTCGCTAAGTGGTTTAGGAAGAGACATCATTTACAGAAAATTGTTGCATACAAATGACACACAACTGACACTGGATACAGGCCGATCATATAAGCTCACAATGAGAACCTTGTACTCAGGAGAGCTAAAAAAAAATAGAGAGAAAAATTTAGAATGCTATCTGCTACAATTAATCTTAGCACTTTTACAGTTAATTATGTAAAGAAACTCAAATGCCAAGTCTCATGTTCTCTGAAAAATTACAAAAATAAAATGTTTAAGATTTTAAGGGCTAAATGTGAAAAGAAAAACTCACCAACTGCCTGACCCGCATGTAATCCTCACAAGGGGCTGTTACTCTATACATGTAGAAAGAAGGATAGAAACCTCCAGGCCATTTCTGAATGTTGAAGATCCATAGGTGACATTAACACTGGAAGTATAAACAAGAATTCGGCAGAAGTGGATGTCACATCTGCATCTGGCAAAGTCAAAGGAGCATGAAATCTAGGTCAATGGCACTGAGTCATAGTGCATATGTGCTTGAAGAGTATGTCACAGACAATTACTATGCAAGGTTTGACACTCGCAGCTATCACCGCTATTGAGAAATGCACTTTAATGCTTGAATTGATGAAAACTTATGACAAAGTCACTGGCGCAAAATTTAGTTTTTAAAAGTAAAACTTATTTTAACGAAGATACTCACCAAAGGCTTAACTATAGCAGTTTCCCTTAGTCCCCACAAAGTTTGAAGTGCATTCTGTATGATTTGGTGTTTAGTAATACCCATACCGGAAACTATAAAAGCATGCCAAAAGCGCACGAGTCAGAACTTCTTTGCCCAAATAAGAATGAGGGGACGAGGAATGGACAATTTTCAAGTCAGCCTATTGGTGAGTATCTTCCTTAAAATAAGTTTTACTTTTAATTAAAATGAAACTTTAACTTGATCTCCTCACCAATAGGCTAAACTATAGCAGAATCACCCTTGGAGGGTTGGATTCTTGACAGCAGGAATAAGGGGCATATCCAAGTAAAATACCCATATGTTTTGAGCAAATGCTCATTTTCACAAACTTGGGTATTGATACCCAATTGATTTGACAGAATACCCAATTATTTCCAATTCAAGGGTGAAAATTAAAGTTTCAAGGCCAGGAAAGTACATGATTACTATTTTATATTCTGATTACTGTGCATAATAGGCATTACAAATACTATCAGAAAATGCAATAGGTTGTTTTAAATACCCAAATCAAGCTTTTTTTGTGCTCTTTCTGTTTTATTTATAAGTCTTACCCAATTCTTTTTCTGGGTATCTTTACTCAAACCGAAAAATGAAAATATGATTTTACCCAATTGATTAAGTTGGTTAAATACCCAAATGTCCCCAAAATTATCTGTGGCACTGCTTGACGCATACAGAATGATCCTCTAATCCAGGATAAATCCTGTAGAAACTCAGGATTCTAAGCCAATGGCATAATGGGAGGACTTAAAGAAAGAAAACTAAACTTCTACCATTAAGAAGATCAGTATGGCCCCACCACCTTTTGAGCGGAAACCACTGGACCCAACAGGCTGAGGTTCTCTCCTTGTTTGTCCAAATGTCTCTGTGGTAGAACTTAGCGTAAGTCGACCAAGATGACCTGACCATACAGCATACAGCAGCTTTAATAACATCCTCCACTGGAGTTTTATTAACATAAGGCCAAGATGTAGCAAGAGCTCTTAACTCATGTGCCCAGTATTGTGCCTAGGTTTGAAATTTTAAGGGACACATGTGGCTCCCTCCCTTCCTTTCTGGGGGACATTTAGAAATTCTGGTGGACACAGACTCTTAACAGACAAAAGGTTTTTGATACAGCCTATCTTTTGTTTCTGGTTTCTTTTTTAATGGCAGTCTGACCACTCGATCAGTTTATCTGATTGTGCACATTTTGATGGCCATCGAAATATTCCAAAGGGTATTCGAGTTACTGAGTGACACGAAATCTTTTCCTAATAAAACAAAGGGTGATAACTCCAGAAGTAAGAAATTGTCATTCTTGTATGTGCAGTGATATTTTTACAAATTTGAAAATGTGAGTCCCAGGACTCGCTAGTCTCAACTTTTATGTCCTGATCAGAATTTATGAGTCCCACTTGGAGACTCTCAGAAATCATGTTATATGGTTACTGAGAATTGCTGTACTGGATTTAAATATGTTACGTCTACTCAAATTCAATGGTAATAAAATGTAATAAAATTAAACAACTAGTTCTAGTGTTTTATATCTTTGTATTACCAAATCCTAGACCTTGACTAGCTGAACACAAGACTAGCACATGGCTTCTAGACTAGAGAACACTAACAAACAAGAGCTGTCGTAGGACAGCGTAGCTCGCCTGCTGGGTACATTTTATATTGTAACATTTTTATCATTAAGAAATTCAAAATGTATAATAATAATAAAACACAAACCCATCATGAGTTCTTGCTCCTTCGGGTCAGATGGAAATTATAATCCAGGCATGATATTTCTGCATCACACTGTCTTCCTTTATAAGGGAAAATCAGTGAACCATGAAATATAGGTCACAGTGTCCTAGAATGATTAAGTCAAATGGGTATGACATATTTCTATGAAATAATTTTCAAGTTATATGGCGAAATCATTCAACCATATAATATAGGTCACACTGACCTAGATGTATTTGTATGTAAATCATTTTGTCACATAGATATAATAATCCAGGTATGACAATTCTCCATGAAATAGTAATAAAAATAAAAGGCAAAATCACTGAAGCATGAAATATAGGTCACAATGACCTAGATATAGTAAGTGGTCATTCATTGGGTCACATGGAACTAATATCCCAGGTGTGACATTTATCTAACAAATAGTATTCAAGATATAAGGCAAAATCACTGAACCATGAAATATAGGTCACACCAACAGAGATATATTTTGACGTCAATAATCGGGTCACAAGGAACTAATATCCCAGGTGTGACATTTATCCAAAAAATAGTATTCAAGATATAAGGCAAAATCTCTGAACCATGAAATATAGGTCACAATGACCTAGATATAGTAAGTGGTCATTCATTGGGTCACATGGAAGTAATATCCCAGGTGTGACATTTATCCAACAAATAGTATTCAAGATATAAGGCAAAATCACTGGACCGTGAAATCTAGGTGACCTGAACCGTAAAATGTAGGTCACCATGACTTTCACTCTCTTACACTTAAACCGATGTCATAGTTAGCTGATGTATAACCAGTTGTGTCTATAACCTGTAGGCATATAAGATTTTACAAATGTGTCCTAGATTTTGACCCCTAGCCCCACTCCAAGGCCCACCCTGAGGTATGAACCCAGGGGTATGTTCTTTTGGCATCTCAGAAGACTCCTCCAGGTACCCAAATTCTAAATATGGATGCTCTATGAGGAGTGAAAGTCAAGATATAAGAATTTGAAAAACTTTGAAACACAGTATTACAAAGGTGTCCTAGATTCTGACCCCTGGCCCCACCCAGGGGCATGAACCCAGGGGTTTATTCTCTTGGAATCTCAGAAGACCCTCCAGTGTTATAGTAAACAATTACCGGTGCGGTGATATCCCCTGATAAAAGATGGAACAGGAGTATTTTTTGGAAACGGGACTGGCTACCCGGAAAAAACATGCGTCCGGGGGTCTCACGTCTTTTAAAACTTTGCGTCCTCGGCGAATTTTATGCAAGATTCTCGCAGGACGCGCAGGTAACTGAAACACTGTATGTGACACGTCCTCTGGTCCTGTTCTACATTTCTACCAAGTATCATCAAAATATTCCAAAGGGTATTCAAGTTACAGAGCAGACAAGAGGTTTTACACCAACGCCAACGGAATCCCCAAAAAATATGTCCCCCACCCCTCTGGTGGTGGGGTCATAACTACCCGTTTTTTATTCAAGGTGCGCCCCACCCGTACCTCAAATTTACGAAAACTACGAACAGTTCTCTTCGTAAATGAGTGGATTCTTTCGTATTTTTGCGTAATTTTGTCCGGAGATGGCGTATATTCTTGTGGTTTGTTACAAAGGTTTGTGGAAATCTGCGTATTTACGAACAAATTTCCGTACATACGAAATATATTCGTAGCTGTCTACAAACAAACGGAGCAATCTCCGCACTCTGAATGGATTCCTTTGTAAAACTGTGGACTTAACATTTTTCAGTGCGGAACAGTTCGTAGAATATAGACTTTAACTTATTTCAGTTCGTATATGTATGGAGATTACTGGACTTAGAAATTTTTTAGACCAAATGAGAACATAGAATATTACTTCACCAATTTTGGGTTCGTAGTCTTTCGTAGCATTCAGAGTGTGCTTAGAGACCTTTGAAATTTAATATGCATAACAGGTTCACAGAAGAATTTGTTGCCATGGATACAAAATGGTATCAATTAAGATATCATAAAAGTAGCTGCTTTATTGCTTTGAAACCAAAAAGTTCAGTCATTTATAGAGCTACTCTGAGGCAACATATAACTATAAAGCTAGTTCATTTGTGAATTTGAATTATGGATTAGAAATACATATACATGTACTTGGTTTTTGTGTTTTACATCTAAAATGGAATAGTCTAAATGACTTTAATAGTCCATGGAAATGTGATTGCTGATTTCAGTGGTTTGGACAGAAGGTTGGTGGTCTCTTTTGATTACATGTATTTCAATAGAATATAAGCAAATCAAAAAGTTGAATTCTAAGTCTTGCACTTTTTATTTTTTCATTCACAATACATTGATTATAATGCTTTTCTTCAAAAGAAGTGCTGTAAAATTGCTGTAAAATCTTTTTTCCATCACTGTTAACAGATATACAAAACACACATGTACATGACTTTTTAAGTAGATTCCAATAACTAATAACCTTTTTATAAATACAAAATGCTTTAATACAAAATAAATTTATGTTATGCTTCATTTTGTGGTAGAAAAAGCATGCTTTATGGAGTTTTCATATTAATTTTGTTACTACCCTATCTTGAAATCCTGGAGGTGCTTGCTATGTTCATTCAGAGGCCAGCCTAGGTGGCTCCGTTGGATGCACATCCAACTTGTGATTAGGTTACAGGTTTGACCCCCATTGGGTCAGCAACATTATTTCATAGGGATATGATCATGAAGTACTTTTTATGGTCATTCTCTCCCTTCCGCTGTCATGTAAGAAGGGCAGTTGTCAGTTTCTGGCGAAAGAATGTGCACACTCACTGGTTAACCACTTAGAGGACTAAGCTGCCCAGTAAAAGTGTGGTTAGGTAAACTGACCAGGCTCTACATGACCCCATTAGGTTGACTGGGCCGTAAAACCTCAACACAAAAAATGTTCATTTGGAGACAAATAGGTAGTCATGCGGAGCTGATTACAAATAAGCGGAGTATTGGGATACTTTCTACAAACCTTTACGCAAGATATACTAATGGTAGGTGTGCGTAAGCATGCGGAGCTAGCTACGAACAACTACGCAGTCATGCGGAGATGATAACAAACCAGTGCAGTATTGGGACATTTTCTACACAACTTTACGCAACATACAAATGGTAAGCCTGCGTAAGCATGCGGAGCTAGTTACGAACAACTGCACAGTCATGCGGAGATGATTACAAACCAGCGGAGTATTGGGACATTTTCTACGAAACTTTACGCAACATACGAATGGTAAGCATGCGGAGCTAGTTACGAACAATTATGCAGTCATGCGGAGCTGATTACAAACCAGCGGAGTATTGGGACATTTTCTACGAACCTTTACGCAAGATACGAATGGTAAGTTTGCGTAAGCATGCGGAAATTTCATCCAAATACTCTGCTTGTTACGAAAGTGCGTAGCTCATTCTGAATGTGTTGATAATCGTAGAGATTTACACATTCTCCGCTCTGTAGTAAATGTCCCAATACTCCGCACAATATTTTCTTCGTAGTTATTCGTAGTTGCACGGAATCCTTCGGAAATTTGAGGTACGGGAATAGCCCATGGCAATTTATTTCCAATGGGACATTGCTGCGAAAATCGAGGGATTGGCACAACAGCGGGGTACAGGTGCAACATCCATATTAGTGGGCCCCCTTCCATGTAGCTGGCTTGCTGCACACATGGCAGGTCTCACATGAGGGCCGATAGCTGAGTTTCCACTCTCTGCAATCCCTCTCTGTCAGCTGCTTCCATGTCAACTTGGGCCTCCTAGGACCACGCTTTTCCATTAACCTGTATGTCAAAGGCTGTCCTGACTGCACCATTGGAGCATTCCACATGTCCATACCAGCGGAACCTTCTCTCCTTCAGGATGAGATCCAGGTCATCAATGCCAAGCTGCGCAAATAGCTTATTGGACCTGGTGGTGACAATGTCTTGCAGCTTGACATTGCAGATCTGTCTGATCACTGCCTTGTTATTCCACTGCAGATGCTGGATGTTTGGCTTTGTCAATAGCCATGTCTCACTAGCATGGAGCATTACACTCTGCATACAAGTGCTGTATACTCTGCCATGTGTCTTGAAAGAAAGGTGGCGGGAAGAGAGAACTGGTAGCAGCTCCTTGAACTTCTTCCGGGCAGTTCTTACAGGTGTTGTGGTTGAAAGTTCATAGCTGAGAGCACGTCTCCTAAGTGGCAAAAGGATGCTACCACCTCCAGCTTGTGAGGTCCTACTTGGACTTCCCTCTATAGACTGCTGTCCAAGGGGCGTGCAGTTCCCCAGCACTGTGTACATCTAATCAGGGTCCTTTATCATGCATTTCTTGTGCACCCAGTGCTTGCAGCCGGTGCAGAAGATGCTGTTACTGCCCACACCAGTGTTACAGATGGCGCATGATAACTTGCCTGAACTCTGCAGGAGGTCCAGGCCTACACCACAGATCATGATCTTTGTCTTTCCTGCATTTACTCTCAGCCCTTTCTCCTTCATTGCTTCTTTCCAAGTCAAGAGCCTCCTGACACATTCCTTGAGCAATTAAGCAGTGATAACAAGGTCATCTGCACAGAGGTCCTCCCAGGGGACCCGAGAATGGAACTCAAATGACAAGGCTTCAAGCACAATGATGAAGAGCAGCAGGCCTAGTACCGAGTCTTGGTGAACACCGACCTTCAAACTCTTCCACTTCAAATTCTTACTATACCCTTCACCAACAGGGACATGGCTCCGCGCATTGGCATACATCCACTGCATCAGTCGCACAATCCACTCCTTCACACCAGGTTTTCTCCAAGGCACTCAATCAAATGCCTTCTCCAGGTCTACGAAAGCCATGCAGAGTCTCTTGTTGTCAGCTACCTTCTCTTGCAGCTGCCTGACAACAAAGATTGCATCTGTTGTGCCTCTGCCTGGGACAAGCCAAACTGAGAATGGGAGATTGACACCAAATGTCTGATGAGGACATCCACAATCCTCCCCAGGACTTACATGACCTGCTCTGTCAGCATGAGACCGCAGTAGTTGCCCCTTTACAATGCACCCTTCTTATCCTTGTGGAGCTGGCCTCGGTGACTCAGTTGGATGCGCTGTACAAATGGAGACCAGGAGGATGCGGGTTCAACCCCCACCGAGGTCGGCAACATTCTTTCATGGAGATTGATCATGAAATATTTTCTATGGTCATTCTCTCCCTTCCCCTGATTCAAGAAGGGCAGTTGTCAGTTTCTGGCGAAAGAATGTGCACAATACTGGTTAACCGCTTAAACTAAGCCTGCCCAGTAAACGTGTAGTTAGGTAAACTGACTGCGTTTGACATGACCCCACTGGGTTGACTGGGCCGTAAAACCTCAACACAAACAAACAAACCCTTGTGGAGGCAGATAATGAAACACAGAGCTCTCCCAGTCAGAGGGTAACTTGCCATTGCAAATCGCTGCAGCTGCGAGGTCACGGATCATGGAGGCTGCTCGTATAATCTCCACCACTATCCCTGATGGGCCCGGTGCTTTGCCAGCCTTCATCTGTGAGATAGCCTTCTTAATCATATCAATGGTGATTGGGATGGGTGGGCCCTCCATTGGTGATTTGTCAGACAGGTGGCATTGGTCCCAGTCAAACTCAATGTTGAGAAGCCTCTGGTAGTGCTCTAACCAGGCCTTCTGCTTTGAGTCTTCACTCATTTACATCTCCCCTGCATCATTCTTCACTGGTTTGTCACAAAAATATCAGCATTCCCTCTTCTAAACTGGTTAGCAAGGCAGTAGACTTCTGAAGACTTGGGGTCAATATTCTCATAGACCTTCTTGTCAGCATCCAAAAGAGCATGGTGCACTGCATGTCTGGCAATATGTTTGACTGCATTGTATGATGACCTAGTGCCTTTACCAGTCTTCCAGGCCTTGAAAGCTTTCCACTTGGCAGCAATGGCCTCTTCCATGTGCTCGTTCCACCACCAAGTTTCATGACGCGAACAGAGGGGCCAGTTTGTGCCACACACCTCCTCAGTTGTCTTGAGCAGGCCAGTCTTGATGTTGTTCCAGATATTCTCACTGGCAGCATTAGCTACACCTGCAGACACACTCACATGCAAGTTGAAGACCTGGAAATGATTGCTCACCTGAGGGTCTTTAAGCTTCCAAACTTTAAGGCGAGGGGTGAACCTGCGCCTGGATTAAGGTGGCACATCAATCCTTATGTCACATACAAGAAGCTGATGTTGCAGGGCTAATTCCTCACCAGGGATCACTTTTACATCTGTGACAAATTCTGGCTAAACTTTTAACCAAAATATCATCATGATCTGCATAAACAGATGGTAATTGATTTTTGGCTAAAAAGCCTTGTTGTGTTCTTAAGATTTTGATTTGGGGGAACAAATGAAAATTAAAAAATATTCAGGGGAATAAGGGAACAGGTACCCCCACACACACCATGGGAGGGCCTCAGATAGGTACATCTTTTTTGTTGTTCAAAATAGGACAGAACCGTTATAGCGCCGAGGTCATGGACATCGTAAGGCACGCATCGTAGCATCTTTGCTCAAGCGACATCCAACCGAGATTATTGTTACCGTATACTACTGCTATGTTGGGTAACTATTTGTGACCCATCTAGCAGCCGTCCGCTGACATTTCTCTATTTTCTTTTGTATAAGGTCTGCACACCGAAGAAGCATACTCAACCTATCATGGCTGATACCATCATGGGTCACTAGAAAGACCCGGAAGCACCTAATAGTCAGAAAAAGCAGGAAACTGCCATAAAATGTCGGAAAACACCAAAATTCTATATAAAAATATGGTATTTTTTCGGGGCAGAGCAGGGCTGTGGTGTAGAGAGAATGGGTATGTAGGGTGTATGGGTGATAACAGGTAATAAAATCACCAGAATACGCCAGAAAATATTGATCAAGAACCCAAGACCCATCTACTCCACTGTGCCTTTTTTTCCAGAAGAAATGATTACAGATTTTCAGTGTTTCTGGCACACTTAATTATTGTGTTTTCCACGTATTTCCGAGTCATTTTTTGCTTGGTGCTTTACACAGAAGTAAATTTGCAAACTTTTGTCATGATATAATACATACTACTTACGCACAAAAACTTTCATTATAAGACATACATTCAACCCCACATTGATTACTGTTCCACAGTATGGGGAGGGACAGCTCATTCTAACCTTGACAGAATCCACAGGTTACAAAAGCGTGCTGTAAAGATCATTTTAGATTAAGAGTATTCTGACATTGCATGCAGTATGAATGACCTTAAAATTCTGAACATTTATGAAAGAATATTTCTAAGAAAAGCAAAATTTATGTATAAAATTTCAAAATCTATTACACCATCTTGTATCAATGCAATGTTCACTTTCAGACCTATAAATGAGACTTTTCTGTCTCTTAGATCAGTAACTACATCAAATTTTCACACTCCAAGGCCACAAAAAGAAATTTTCAAGCAAAGTTTAATCTATTCTGGGCCAGTCATATGGAATAATCTACCAAACTGGTTAAAAAGTTCGGACTCTGTAGATTCTTTCCATAAACAGTGCATAAAATGGCTGAAATGTTCATCATCTAGTCAGCCTTGAAAATAAGCACTATATATTTTCCATGTAAAATATATTTGTAAAAATATGTTTTTTGTTTTTGTTTTTTTTTTTCCCATCACAATCACATTTGTTTGCCATATGTTTACAGTGTGAGAGATGGTGTATGTAAGAAATGGTACATGTATATCTTTTTTTCTCTCAATTACATTTGTTTGACATATGCTTTGCGGTATGTGAGATCAAGTACGAAAGACTGGTATGTTTTTTTTTTACTAGTTTTAGGTTTAAATGCATGTCCTTGTGAATTTCTGTATGTGTACATATCTGTAGTTAGTGAGGGCCTTATGGAAGATTAGTTGTTGCTTAATGTGTCACCCTCTTGAAATAAAGTCTATAGACTATTATTTTCTTGTCACTGGTTTTTCTAAATATCAAATATTTTCACTTCTCCCCATAGTAAAAATGAAGGCAAATGATGCAGAAATCTGTAGGGTTGGTAACTTTGTAGGCAGATTTTCAACATGTTTTCGCTTGTTTGATTTTTCCGAAATTTTCACAATATTGTTGTAAGACATCAATAATTTAGCAAAGAAAAGTAAAAAATATTTTCTTGAAAAAATTCCAAAAAATCAATTTACTGTATATATATATATATATATATATATATATATATATATATATATATATATATATATATATATATATATATATATATATATACCAATTTTTGGCCATATATTTAAATTTAGGGTAATTTTTATTTAAAATAAAAGCCAAGCAAAAAACGTCTTTCTGAGTAATGCTGAAAGGACAAGTGATTTTTTAGCAATTCAATTCCTGGTGAATGAGATATTTTTGAAAAAAAAAAAAAAAAAAAGTATCCCCACTCAGAATTTTTGGCGGTTTCCAGCAAGTAATCTCAAGACCAGATGACATGTATTTTTTTCATTGAGTTTTGGCGTTTTCTGGAAGATTTAGGTGTTGTTTTTTTTTCAGCCACGTAATCGTTAGAACAAGATAAGGTACTATCAAGGCATCAATCCTACCCTGAACCCATCCTGCAGAGTATCAGGCCCCGATCCAGGGGTGGGCAAAAGGGTCAGATGCCCCCCCCCCCCCCCCCCCCCCCCCCTGAAGCGACCGCTAGTCATACCTTGCCCCAGGTATTTTTCGATATTACACTCTTATGCATAAGCTACCCAGATACCTGTGATCTCCAGAAAACGGAGTTCATAAATGATAATGAAAGAGCCATTAGGCATGCTGTGATTTGTCAATAACTTGTTAATATTGCCCTGCTGATAGGTAGCATATAGTCAGTTACACAGGCTTCTGTCTTATAAATACATGATTTCACATCTTATATCTTCTTTTTATCTAGATAATGTACATGTATGAGTAGAAACGGTTTTAGCATTCTTTTAATTTTTTTTCGAGGAGATTTTAATCCTAACCACCCTCTCTGCTAATTCAGCAGTTGACAAATTGGTGACAATTGTCTTAATTTGCCCTTTAAACAGGATTTGACATTTCAAGCAAATTGTCTCCTGTTTTCTGAGAAATGTAATAAAATATTTCAAAATGTTGTCTGCTAAAAAAGTTACCCATAGAGCTAAGTGTTAATTTATTTATTTAGCCTCAGAGAAAACACTGTCTTTGGAGTTACAACCAGGTATGAAATAGATCACTACTGCGCAGCTTCAGAGAAAAACTAGAGTCTTGAAAAACTGGATACTTTATACCATCTAAGCAGTGAAAATGAAGGTGCTGATCAGACTATGCAGATGCAACAGGCTGATCTGCATCTTTGATGTTCGCAAAGGTATAAAATAGGTTTTCTTATGGCCAGGCTCTATTTTTATTGCCTCCAGGGGTGGGCAAAAGGGGCACATGCTTCACCCCCCCCCCCCCCCTCCCCCCACACACACTCCCGGCTTTGCAGAATAATGAATGAATTTTTTTTGTTGGCGTTCGGTGGTTGGGGGGGGGTGGATGGGAATGTCACCCCCCCTTACCCCTACCCCACCCAATCCATATATATTTGTGTGGGTGTGGTGGCTGAAGGGACAGGCAGGTTATCCAGGATTCTACATGGCTAGCACTGGTAATCAAGCCAGCCGGAATTATTTTTGCAGCTTAGAAACTACCTGCATATAAGGCGGAAGCTTTATTTGTTTTGGGCCCAGTCAACACTATTTAGGTTATTTTTGAGCCAGTCAATTTACATAACCGCACTTCCTGGGCAGGCTTATACATAAGTAGTTAACCAGTACAGTACACATCCTTTTGCCAGAAACTGACAACT